>OX451346.1:57309851-57514933 GCA_949629155.1 Myopa testacea
TGAATGAATGAATGGAGGATCTCGGATCCGGAACGGAAAAGAGTTTTATTGGAAAAGCAGTTTATTTTCACATAAAGCACTCAGCGTGAAGCGACGAAATCGTGTCGCCCCGGAAAACGAATTCACGGATCTGAAGTTTATCTCGTCGTCCTTCCAATGGAACATATTCCGGTATTATATGCATACAAATACAGTACAACCTCCCTAATCCGGACAGATATAGTTTCAGCATCTGTCCGGATTAGTGGATCGTCCGGACTAGAGTTAAAATTAAATTTTAAACGGAATACATACATATTTGTACATATATATTATTTATTTTTATTACTGAAAAGAAACATAAGTACTCATAAGAATTCATTTGTATTTAATTAATTTACAGAAACGTAAAGGAACATACTAAAAGTGAGCGAAAATTCATTTTGAAAAATAAGAATTTATTTTTGTTTGAATACATGTATCTTTATGTAATTTGTCAGCTTTATTTTTAAATTCTTTTAAAAATAAAATATCCTTATCTGTCGCTTTAGTTTGTTCAGCCCATAAAATAGCTTTTGAAAACAGTTCACTTGCCTCTTTATGTGAGACTTTGTTTTGAGCATTTTCAGACTCCTCCAAAGAACTATCAAGTTCTTCAATATTTTGGTTAGCAATTACTGCCACTTGTCTGATTGATTTTCCACTATCAATTGTATCCAATATTTTGCACTTTTCAGCCAACGTTAATGTTTTATGTTGTCGTTTATTTACGGGAGCCATATTTACGTCTTAACTCCACGCAAACTCAAGTAAACTAAAATATTTTACACATTCTTTAATTCTTGCTCACACACAATGCTTATTTTGTCTAGCGGTAAAATAACGAAGAAATTTTACTGAGGAAAAAGAACACTTGTCCGGACTATAGAGGAAAAATTTCTAAACTGTCCGAAAAATTTAAATGTCCGGATTACTGGATAGTCCGAATTAGCGAGTGTCCGGATTAGGGAGGTTGTACTGTACATACAAACACAAATGTTTAGCTGTAAATAACCATCGACACGAAAGCGGATTTCCTTAAATCCTTAAATTTGATCCAGTTGACTTTTTTTTCATCAAAATCCTGTCGATTTCAGTTGACACAGAATTGAAATGAATAAAGTTTGGACAGCTTTCATATTAAGCTGCTGTCAGTGTGTGTATGTGTGTGTGTGTGTGTGTGTGTATGTGTGTGAGTGTGTGTTTGTGTGTGTTCGTTACCAGTGAATTATTGTTTTTGTACTGCTGTTGTTGTTGTGATTTTAGACGTCGCTCTCACTTTCGTTCTCTAAAATCTAATCCACATTCTGTCCTTGTTAATACATTTTGACCATAATATCTGACAGCAATGAATGCATTTACAATGACAACAATATTAACAACAACCATGGCAGCAACAACAAATAAAATGTCAACAGCTCTAAAAATAAAGGATATCATAATCACCTTTACTATCATCATTATCAGTATTACTACCATCTTTACCATCATTACTACTATTATCAGCATTATTACCATCACGATCATTATTGTTCCATGCCAGTCTTTTTAGCCTGTTGTTGGTGATGAACACCACGCGAATTATAAGTACATGAAGAGAGCAGAGAACAAATCGTGAGAGCATACATTTTTTCCTTATGTTGAGTAACTTTTCTTATTCGAAAAAATAACGGTCTTCATTAAAAGGTAAAGTCAATGTACTATATGAAGAATGAATAAAAAATGAATGCAAATCATAGTATAGAGTATAGAGAGTTCCGAACATAATCATTATTAACATAATCATCGTTATCATTATCATCACAATCAGAAGAGGTTCAGCTCGGCTCGGCGACTGGAGAAATCACTCGCTTCATCCGCGACTGGATTTGCATAAATTCTATCGCTATTCTATTGTTGTTGTTCGTGTTGCTGTCATTCTTATTGTTGTCGCTGTTGTTGTTGTTTCTGTCTTCATTCATTTGCATAAACTGTCATTTAAGCCCACAAAATTATCCACTCACAGCAGCGCTCTACGCGTAGATCGAGAGTATTTCGTGCTCAACAAACTTTGCATAATAATGATAACTGTAATAATAATAATAATAATAATATTGATAATAATATATAATTACTATTTGCCGTAAGTAAACAAGCGCCAATAATAGGATTAGGTGGCAACACTGACCGTGGGGGCACTCAACGTATGCATTCTCTGAAATCCTGTTTTATTAAGTTTTCCTCTTTAGTTAATGTTTAAATCTCGATACGAATACGAATAGAAAAGCACTCAACTCGTGTTCCCTTCCAATCCCACCCTTCTTAACTATTAATCTAAATCGATGTCATGATTTTCGGGCGATGTCATGATGGGACCGAATGAGAATCTGTGATTCGGCTTTGATTCTGTTCTTAGATCTGAGAAACGCCGACAGCTTCTTAGTTGAGTCGCTCTACTAAATTGAAGTCGGTTAAGTGTTACAAGGTCTGAGAATTCATGCTAGAAATCGACAAACCAACCAACGTACAACAACAATAACAAATACAACAACAACAAATACAACAACACATTCAAAAGGGCCGAAAGCAATGTAAGAAGTAAAAGTGTTCGACTTACTTATTCATGAAACTACAAACATGTCTCGGGCGAACCTCTCTCCGTCTCTCTATCTGTCTCTGTCACCATCTCTCCTTCTCTCTCCCTCTCTCTGTCTCTCTTTGCAACTAACCCTGCTCCCCTTTTGGAGCCCTTCACTCAGTTACAGAAAAATAATTACTTTTATAGCCTGTGGCAATTGAATTCATTTACTTAGTTTGGCACCAATACAATGGCATTTAGTGAATACGAGTGTGTTTGGGTGTGTGTGTGTGTGTACATATGTTTGTGACTTACCAACCTGACTGTGTGCTCTCAATCGGTAGGCGTGGCATTGTAAGTTTTTGTTTCAATTACCCGGGAGGCAATTTTTCAGTGCTTAACTCGAAACTCTGCTATCTTTTAACTCTTCCATTGTTGTTGTTGTCTCTTTTCGTTTTTATATTGCTGCTGTTTTTTTTTTGTTTTATCTTTTTGTTTTGTCTCTTTTTCATACGAGTACAAGAAAGTGTGCCAAATGCAGATGAGAATGAAAAAGAATCCATGCATGAGAGAATATATAAATGAATGCATGTTCTTTACGCCAGTTCAACCACCCCTTTTCTCCCTTTTCACCCCATCCACGACCCATTACAGTTGTGTAGTGTCGCATGTGCATTTTACGGTTTCCGGCGGAAAACAAAATCTTAGCTAATCCTGACTTTAAGTGCTCTACATTTTAATAGTTTTTTAATAGTTTTTCGCTTCCATCATCCCTCGAAAGAAGTGCATGGATAAAGCACGGATGTAAATTTAAAAATAAAATCTTTTTATCGCTTTTGACATCCGGATACTGATGTACATGTAGGAAATATTAATTTAGAGCCCTCAATATTGTATATCTACTTATATTTATAGGTCTTTTAAGTTTAGGGATTTCTTCGTACATTTTTAGTACAGTGTACAGTACTTTTTCCGGTTCTCTTCTCTTCGGATCGTCTTTCGTGACGAATTAATTATAATACCTATAAAACCAAGAAATATCAGAAAAGAATTTGATTTATTCTTCCAATCCCGTAGAAAATCTACTAAGTTACTCCTAAACTGGGTGGATAACAGATTTTAAAACTCTCCTAAAGTGAATTCCTAGAAACATATCCGAAATAACATATCGAAAAACCATCCGAATGAATTCAAGATTTATATTTATATACTAGAGAAGTCTTTTTTTTTAATACAATATAATCTAAAACATCGTATAACTTATTGGTATAAAGTAAATTACGCTATAGAAAGTCCTATTCCTCAGATTCCGTTTCATCGCCATCATCCATCTCTACCGCAGCCTCAGCCTCCTCCGCTTCTTCGCCTTCGTCATCATTCTCGGAACTTTCTACCTCCTCATTTGCCGCTAAAGTTCGCAGAATTGACGCCGGGTACTGTGGTACATGCGAGAAGTATTGTGGAAGTATCTGAGCGGGATGGGATCCCAGAGACTCGTAGGCTGGATTAAAAGCCTGAGAATACTGGGGATACTGTGCGAATGCTGCATAACCGGTTGGTTGTACGGGATACTGGATCGGATAGGGACTATTGGGATATACGGTCCTCTGCGTCTCCGTATTGGATCTGACGGACGCAGGTTTCTGTAGCTTGACAGGCTGGGGTCTCACAACCACAGGAACGCGTCTGGGGTAAGCAGCATAAGGATGCAAACCATAACGATAGGCTGCAGGAATACCATATACAACTGGATAAGGATAAGGATTGGGCAGATTTTCTAACGCAGAATAAGGCAAGGCGACTCTTCGGTTGACAGGCTTTGTAGTTGGTGCAATCATATCATCGGACTGTGGTTTGTTGCCTTCTTCTGTGTTAGAATCGGAAGGATCTTCGGATGATGGGGATGCTTCTGATGATGTCTCTGATGGTTTTTCTGATGATGTCTCTGATGGTTTTTCTGATGGTGGTTCTGATGGTTTTTCTGATGGTTTTACTGATGGTTTTACTGATGGCTTTTCCGATGGTGTTTCTGGGGTTTCATGTTCTTCATTTGGTGTTGTTACCACCACACAATTAACAATGGGTACGTTCTGACTACGATGTCTATTGAATTGTTCCAACTGAGTGGCATCGACGACACACAAAGGATACGCATCGCTCGGTTTTTCACTTACTTCTTTGTACGGAAATAGCTTCGTTTTATTCAGGAGAGCCTGCCAGGTGGAGGAGACAGTTTTCTGAAGATTCTGAAGAGTTGGGTAGCCATCGATGGCACGTGGTTCAACAGCGACCGCCTTTCCCAGAGCTGTACTCAGAATGGAATCGTATTGCTCACGTGATATGGGCAGGAATTGAACAAGTTGTCCTGACCGTGGCGCTGTTTGGAAGAGTGACGGTGGTGGAGGAGATCGCGATGATAAGTTTTTAGAGTTCGAAGTGAGTGATTCAAGGACTTACCTGCCAGTGTTAGTTGAACTGCGGCTGATGCGCAGATCAAAGTGACGATCATCCACTTATTGAGACCCATTTTTATCTGTCTCTCTCTCTTTCTTTTCTCCTTTTTTCTCCGTAATTCTCCTTTCTCAAATGGCTGGAGCTTCGAATTAGTGTCAATTCGCCAGCACGTTTGTCACGATATATCAGAGAAGCTTGAGTTCTTCCGCTATTTATACCATTCTTTGGTGAGCCGTTTTTCAAGAATTCATTATCATTCACAGTCATTATTTTTTCAGATTCCAGGAACTTTTCTTAATTCTTCTTCCTATCAAAAATGTTAACTAATTCAGTTAACTCATTTAAATTTTGCTCAGATCGATTCTCTTCTTAACCCATGATTAGAGATGATACTCTAATCATTAGAGTTGAATAAATAAATAACTGTAACTTGTATAGTTATTGGTTTTGCGAATATTTTCTCGTTATTAACCTTATAATTCTCACATACTTTACAGCGTATTTTCGGTAGACAAACTATTACGAGTTTCATACATAACGTAAATATAAAATTGAATGTGATATCGAAAGGCATCAAGGTTGAGGTCAAGAGTTAATATAGAAAGTCTAGTTTTAGTAGATACGCCCTTTTCTCTCATCTCTAGCTTGTTAAGGTATTTAAATCTCTTCTTTATTAATCTCTTTCGTTTTTGATTTAATTAACCATTAATTCGTTTCCCGAACATTGTTGTTCTTGCTTTTGCATTTTTTATGGTCGTATTAATGAACACTGATATTTTTTTGGGTGCTGTTATTTTTTTGACCGTTATCTGAACTAAATGTCTATAATTATCATGCTGTTTCTATTAGCATAACGTGTATTGACTCAGATCCATTAGGTCAATGATCGCTGAACAGATCGCAAATGGATCGAATTTATACTAAACCGGTTCTTGGTGAGTTTTTTTCTCTTAGTTTTTTATACGATTTTTTTTTTATACTGTTGGAATGAAGACTTGGAGATGACCAGAGATGAGTTCAGACGAGCTGAAATGAATGAAGATCTCTGACGATGAGTCAATTCCGCCAGATGTATCATTGCGCAGATGACGGATCTTACGTAGTATAAACGTATACGATTCAGATAGATACTGATGATTGAAGGCTTCGAATTACCCCATAAAATAAATTCGCTGTATATAAATTAGGAGCACCTCCTTCAAAACCTTCTCAGGACGAATATCATTTATCAGGAAATCATGAGACATCACCAAGGGGACCAATACTCGTATAGGAACAATGATATGACACAATTTTTATCCTGTTCAAATAAAATAACAAATGTTTTTCTTGTTGAATTTTTATTAAATTCTTCTAAACTTTATTGTTTTGATCATGTTTCTTTTTTATTATTACTATTATTATTATCATTATCATTATGAATAACCATTTCATGGTTATTATTTATAGATATCATTTGAGATTTACATCTAAAGTAATGTTCTATATACTAAAAGTTTGAAGTTACAGAATAATTTTCTACATATAAATATTAAATATTGTACTTAAAATTATCTTAATTTGAAACTATTATCAGAGTATTATAGAATATTTATAGAATAGAATATTTACAGTTGTTGTTGTTCATTTTATACTACTATTTTTCTGATCTTTTTATTATTTGTATTTGATTTTGATTTTTTATTCAATTTTTTGGTTTTTTCAAATTTTATTTTTGTAATTTCATTTCTAGTTTTTATTGTTTTTATGTTCTTTTTGTTTTGTTAATTTTCTTTATTGTTTTCCGAAATTTTTCTATTATTACAATACACTGTCCTTTATTTTTTTCTTTAATCATTAAACATCGACTTAATCATCGTTTAACTTAATGAGTGAATCACAATTTTTTATGCATCAAGCTAATTAAAAGTTTAATTGTTTTTAAATGAACTGAAATTTAATTTTTTTATATGAAGATCGCGACTGTACTGAGTCTTGTATTGGTAATTGGATAGTCTGAGATATATATATGTATATATACTTGTGTATATATATACTTGTGTAAAATTTATTATCTTTCTTTCCTTTTTTCACTAATTATTTGTTCACTAATTCTTGTCTTAATTAATATTCAACTTAACTCTCATCAGTTATTGCATATAGAGTACTTTCAAGTGCTTTATATTATCTTATGTATTATATATTATGTATTATATATTGTATTTATTTATGTTTTAAAAACCTTTGTAGTTTTGCCCTAATTATTTGGTTTATTTTCAATCAAATAAACCAAAAAACAGGGAAAACTTCAAAAATGTTATAAAATGTTATGATTTTTATTTTATAACATGTTTAATATATCAACTACTAGATTATAGAATGGTAAATATTTTATATTTATTATTTATTATTATTTATTTACTATATTTTCTATTTTAACTCTTCTAATTTTTGTTCTGTACTCTTTTATTCATTTCAAATGCTTTTTAATATTATTTATTTACATTTGCATTTATTATTAATTTATTTGTATTGTATTGTATTTAATGTCTAATAAAATCTATGTTTCTATTTAATATGAATTGCATTTACTGAATAAATACTAATTAAATTTAAATTAACTTAATTTTAGTTGGTTTTTCATTTTAGTTCTGCATAAAACAATTATTTAAATAATTATTTAACTGGGTAGAAAAATTTAGTTAATTTTTTTTATTCAAAATTTATTGCTTATTTATTATTTATTAAATTCTAAGTATTTACAAAAGATTCAAAATATTTAACTGAATTTGTTACTTTACATGTAGTTCTACTTTAGTTTTATTATACATTTTTTTTTTTGTTCACTCAAAAACTTAAAATGAATCACAAGGAGAGAACGCGAACACAACACACACACACGCTTATAGAAGGATGCTGTGTGCGTGTGTGTGTTTGTTTTGGGGGCGTGTGCATTAATAAAATTCATTACATTTAAAATTAATGCGCTCGCCGCATGAATTCAATTTAATTCAATTTAATTAATTTTTTTCCCTTCTCGCATAAAACACAAAACCAATTAATTGTTTAACACTTCTACGTGTAAATGCGACATGACATGAAGCATGAGAGTATGTGTATGTCTGTGTGTGTGTGTTTGTAGCCTTTTCCGTCCCCTGCGATTTACAAGGATTTATAAATGTCTGTGATAACAATGAAAATATTGATGATGTTGTTTTGTTTTTCTGCTTTTATTTTGATCTCGTTGATCAAACAATTAATTAATTTATATCTGCTGAGTGAAAGTGGAAACATATGTACTTGTATATACTACTATATATATTGATATCTGTTTATGAAAAAACTTCGAAGCTATAATAATTGAAATCAGGCGAAGAAAGTTATAAATCTGATAATAAAAGGGTAATAAATACAAATATATTGTGAAATTTTGAACTGGCATTTTCTACATAATCTATAATCTGTTAATTGAATATAAAAATAGAAATGTAAGAATTAATTTTCAACATCTATTAAAAATTCACCGAAACTTTTAAAACTATTTAATTAACTAAACGTAAATTAAATTGTCTGCTGTTGCGTTTTTCTTTCTAATTCAATTGTGACTTATTAGTTAAACTACAACTTATATTTATCATTAATTAATTAGTTTAGTTATTTTACAATTTTGTATTTTTGTTTCTGTCCTTAGTTCTTTCTTTTCTTTCCTTTCTCTTCGTTTTCTTTACTTGTGCAAAAATACCTTTTACAAAAATGTTCCTTCAACCAACAGTCCTTACTTTTCCCCATACCACATCCAACTCCCCCTCCCCCAAACCCACATCCACCCTTGCTTTTTCTTACCAAACACGTCTCTCACTGAGCCACGCCTTCTAAGAAATGCTCTCTTCGACTCTCGATCGTTACCGTTGAATGACTTCATCTTGAAATCTCTCGCGATAGCCTCCGTCTCGTTGTCCGTGATGATGTTAGACGTAATGATAATGATAATGCTAATGATGATGATGTTGTTGTTGTATGAGTTGTTTTTGTAGCTGATGTTCGTGTTGTTGCTGCTACAGCTAATGATGCGGTTGAAGCTAACAAATGCTGCCAACAACAACATGTGAACAACGTGAAGAGCATGCAACAGAAACTGCAATAAAAGTTGCTGCTGAAATTCATGCTGCTCGAATTGTGTTGCATTGCGGCAGGATGCTCACCTGTGGAAAGAAGAAGGAAGAGAGGAAGAAGAATAAGATTAAAACAAGAAGAAGATGAAGATACATTTAAATAAGTACTAGAAGACAACCAAAATTGAACGAAAAGTGATTTTTAGTTCATGAGATAACACTAAAAATAGACCCCAGCACTAAAAATACTATAAGAAGTACTTCAAAAGGTCCATTAGGATCACTATCAAGATAAGCATCCCTTTGACCTTTCTGACCTTTAGATATAGAATCAATAGATATCCTTCGGCTAACTGAGTACCTTAAAAATGTGTGCGAAAAAGCAGTCGTTTCAATAACGTCCTTTAATAAAAATTTTGTTGCAGAAAAAACACAAACAATTTGCATAAATTGACAGAACTCGACAGCGAAGTTGATCCTTCTCAAAGAAAGAGGATCAAAAAGATGCCCTCCGAGGATGTGCCTTGAAACTGATGCACTTCAAAAGAGGCAGAGAGAAAGGGACAGAAAGAGAGGTTAACAGAGGGTTAAAGATGGAGAGCGAGAGAGTTTAAATAAAATCCTAAATTACAAAACTTTACTTTGTTCAGGTGCATCCGGTGTCGGTGTCGTTGCCGGCAGCCAGAAACAAGCAACAATCAGGAAGCAAAAACCTGAAAACTGAAAGCTAAACACAGCAGGGAAACAGGAAGAGTTTTCCTTCAGTAGTCGAGAAAATCTATTCAAGGAAAGATGCTTCAACACGAAGGAGAGGCCAGAGAAGCATCCTTCAAATAAATAAAAATGCAGTCACATGAAAGTTAGATGAACATCTACAGGAAGAACTCAGAGACAGAGTTGTATAGAGTTACTATGCAGATAGAGTGTATATGCAGATAGGTACAGAGAGCCACGCAGAGGAATGAAGCGGAGTATGGAAGGGAGAAGAGGGCCAGCTGTGGGAACAGAGAGACGCTTAGAGACATACGTGGCGGAAAAGCGTTATTCAGAGGGTTAATGAGCGGTATAGAGTAATACAGAAGGGCATAGAGGAATACAGAGAGACACATGAAGGTTCAGCAGGCGGTACTGGGAGAAGCAGACAGAAGCACACAGACTCAGATAAACAGTAATCAAGTAGTACTTTGTTCAGTTGAATTAAAGTGCTTCAGGCAATCGGATTTCTGAAGACGGTCTGCAGGTAAAAAGCCACGTCAAGGATAAGTATACGTACCAACACACATAGACACATACACACACACGCATATATACATATACATATACTCCAATTAAATGCGGGCTGTTTGTATTTCCTTATTTTGTGCACCCTACACCAAAAGGTGAAGCGTATTCTGTCCTCCCCATTGCAACGGGGAAAGATTTGTCGCTTTTCGTTTTTCTTTCCTCGGGTTTTTTATTTCTTATTTAGTAATTCATATTTTAAGATTCGCATTTATTTTATTTAGTTTCTCACATCTCAGATATACCACATTTCGAGGTTGTCTTAATTAAAATGCTTACATAATTAGGCAATGTTTACTTTCTCTCTCTTACTCTACCTTCCTCTCTCATTCCCTCTTTCTTTCCCTTTTCATCCCTTTCCTAAACTGTGAGTTTTTATATTCTCAACAAATCATCAAACAAGCTTGATAAATCCGGCTATCGGCCCTCCAATCATCCAGAATCGCAAACAACGTAATTCGGCTTCAATTGACTGCACTTCCATCTTTCCTTTCTTCCTTCCTGCCTTCACTCCACGGTCTTAACCCCCGACCCAGTTCCAGTAGTCGTTCTTCTTCAAACTGTCGGGATGTGATCGACCTCTGAGTGGAGTGTGATTCGTTCATCATCAACAAAACAAACTACTTACGAGTACAACAACAACAACAACGAGAAAACAGGAACAGGAAGAGGAATAACAAGAAAAGTTTCAGGAGTCACGGGTAATGGATGGGGAAAGGAAGGGGAAAGACACGGGTGAATGGGAAGGGGAGTGCTACTCAGCATCGCTATCGGCGTCTGCGATTAAAATCCGAAAGCCATCTTTCTTCGTCGTTCCCCTTCCTCCACCCACCCCCCCCCCCCCACGTCTTCTAAATGTTGCAAGAAGGTACTCGTATTTATAGCCTCTGGCGCCTTAAAATATGCAGCAAAAGTTATTTGCGCGAACTCAGAAGGAAGCAGAGCAGAGTGCAAAATAAAGCACTCGCAAAGGCAAATAAAAGAGAAGAAACAGCAGTCAATGAATGGGTGAAGGAATGAGGACGAGTGTATGGATGAAGCATTAGAAACATGAGAGGATGAGAGGACTTCAATGGGGCGGATCAGAATGGGGTGTGATACAGTGTAATGAGGTGGTCTGGGATGGTCTGAGAATGTGTGTTACGTGGATGGCGATGACTCTGCACCAGTTTGTGGTGAAGAGTGGAGATGGTTGAGTGCATGAAATGTATTTCGGGTGAAGCATGAGTTCGAAAAGTAATTATTTTTCAATCCTGAGGCTGAGAAGACTTCACTTCTAACGTGCTCGCTCACTCTCTTGCTGACTCAGTTGAATCGGTTGACGAAGTTGACAACATTAAAAGCTAACCATCAAATTCATGTCGTTCAGATGTCGTTCAAGGAAATGACTGGCGAAAGAGAAGGAAAGAGTAGTGAAGCGAAGGTAAGAATAGCGAGAAGTGGTGTGGAAGGAGAGGGAAGGACGAAGGAGCGGAAAGTTTCGCACATAAAAATGCAACATACCCAAGAAAAATGATGAATGTTTTTCTATTGTATACATCGAGCTATTTAAGAAGGAAGGCGATGAAAGAGGGGAAGGAAACAGAGACCAGGAAGAGTTCTAAAGCTTCAGCTGACTTCTAACTTTTCTTATTTGTTGATTTCTCCTGCAAAAATAAACCTTCTAAAAGCCATCAGTTTTTCTTGGCTTGCAATCGAGTTCTTCTTTTTTCAAGAGATTTTTTCTCGAAAGTACTCTCGAACGGGTTTCTTTCATTGAAAAGAGGTATAGAGCGAGATGAAGATAGCTGTTAGTTGAAGGGAGAGAGAGGGAGAGATAGATAGAGTGCGAGAGAGGGTGAACAATTAATCTCGCAGGCATTCCTTAGCGTTTTTTTCACTTCGTTCTTCTTTTTTTTATATTAAAAGTAGATATTTAATAATGTGGAAAAAAGATTCAGAGTATGAATTTGTTTTTGTATCACTTCACTGTTACTTCCTATACTTTGTTGTTGTTGTTGTTCGAATCTTTAAAAACTCAACGAAGACATCTGCACCATCTTCATTCTTATCTCCCTCTTCATCGCTATCTCAGTCTCTATCTTCATCTTCCATTCCCACTTCCTCCTCCTCCTCCTCCTCCTCCACCATCTTCTCCCACTACCGCCTCCTCGTCAGTTTAAAGTTCTTACGCATTCCTGCATCCTCGCTAGCCATAAAAAACTCCTCAACAGCTAATTGCAAGCACTTTGCTCGCTTCATGCTTGCTGCTTCTCTTCTTCTTGCGTTCAAGTGGCTTGACTCGTTTTCGTCAATTTTTCTTTTGTGCACCATCTGTTTTTTTTTCTCGCTTTATTTTGTGGTTTTCTTGGGAGTTTTTTGTTTACTTTGCTCTCCTGTTTGTTTGATTTTGTTTTGCTGTCTGTTGCATTGTTTGGTTGTTGTTGCAGTTGTTTTGTTGTTGTTGCAATCGCAATACTCCTGGTTTTGTTTTCCTCCATTTTTTTTTTGCTTTTCTTCTTCAGGTTCCATTGTTTTAAATGGAACATCCTAGAAATTGCTTTGCTTGTGGATGGCAGGAGCAGCAGCAGCAACAACAACATCGCCATCAACAACAGCAGCATCTGTTGTCTTTCGAGTGGCTCTTCAAGAGAATTGTTGTTCTTGTTGTTGTTCCTTTCAGAAGATCAACCAAACGCTTAACAATCAACACAAACAATGAGAAGATCAACAACAACAACAATAACAATGACCGCAATAAGTATGTCAGAATGAGAAAGTTGAGAAAGAGAGCGAGAGAGAGAGAGAACACAATAAAATTAGTAAAAACCAGAAAAAAGAAGAAGATGATGAAGAAGAAGGAGTGAAAGTAGTCGAAGACGAGTCGCAAGTTTAATAAAAGCGAATCACTTTCAAGCAACATTTATTTTTATTTCTCGTGCCATAGAAATGTCACATCAGTGAATGTGACTTGTTACTGAGGCGAGTCACGTCATCCACTCGGAATGGATTCTCAAATTACGGCTGTCATTTGAAATCGCTCATGGTTGGTGTTGTTGTATGATTTGTTCTTTGCTGTGACTGAAAAAACGAATCCGGAGAAATTAACACAAGTATTTATAAACTTTCTGTTTCTGTTTCTGTTTTTCTTTTTTTGATTTTTTTTTATTTTGCCATATTCAACAGTTTAGAAAATCTAAAAAAATATGACAAGTATTTAGGGCAAAAATCTGTCCTTCATCATGGAGCTTGAAAAAGTTGTATCCATTCATTAAATGCAAATTTTATGCAGTGAAATTGTGAGTAAAACTCAAGTCCATATCCTATGATGTGAGTGCAGAAGAGTAACAGGAGAGTCACATCAAACTGACATCAAATTATTTCCATGAGATGAGAGCGGAATAAAATACATTCACTTTTAATTAGATTTTCATATTCATGAATGTGGAATCATGATGGAAATAAAGGTCGTGGTGTGTTAAAGCGTGAATATATTTTTCAAATTTTTTTCAAACACTTTCCTACACCGAAAATAAAAAAGTGTTCATAAATTCAGCTGTCGAGGAGCGCCTTAAATTATGCAGCAAGATCCATCGCTTCTATTTTTAATAGAAGCTTCAAAAACATAAAGCTACAAAAGCTCTCTCTCTCTCCCTCTCTCTCTCTCTCTCTCTCTCTCTCTCTCCCTCTCTCTCCCTCTTGAGTACACATGTGCGTGCATATATTTATATAGAACTGCAGACTTCATTTCAACTGTTGTATGTCGCGATCGCAATTTCCAGTTCCGTATGATATGAAGGCCAGTATTATTGTTGTTTGCATAATACTACTCCGAGAGTGAGTCAAGTAGTATTATAAGTAGTACTTCATATTATTAATGCAACCACAGCACTTTGCTTGGTAAGCCAGAGAAGCTTTAGTCAAGCTTTGAAAGCCAAGTCAGCAACCAGAGCACTACGCATGGAATGGATTGTGCAAGCTAGCGTTCAGTAGCAAGCTTCGAAAGCATAAAACGCTTGGCTTGAAAAAAATACAAAGACCTAGAACCAAACGCGGAAGAATTAAATTGGGAACAATTGAATTCTGCCGATATTCATATTGCGAAATACAAAAATTGCGAAATAATGGAAACTGCGACACACGCCAGTACTGACCCACTTTGGTTCGGTCGACGGGTGCGTCAACCGAGCTAACGTGGAAGCCAGAAAAGATTCCAACGAGAGTCTTGTAAAAATCTTAGAGCGGTGAAGTCGCGTTCAAAACAGTGTAATTTAATAATAGAGTTAATAAAGATGTAGCCGAATTACAATAATTGTAATAATAGTAAAATAATAATATAAATGTAATTTACGGAATTTAGTGAATGCGTAAAAATACAATATATAGTACAAATATAATAACAAGTATAAGTGCAATATACTTCGATTAACAAAACATGTAACGTGACGAGAAAATATTAAAAAAACTAATACAACCGAACATACAAGTGTTTGATTCAATTAAGGAAGATAGACTCAAAGGAGCATCGTCACGAACACCCGAGAAAACCACAACACAACCAGATAAACTTTGAACTCGTCTATTGCAGCCAAAAACTGACATCCGAACACCCTACAGAAGGTATACAAAAAGAATACCAGCAATACATTAAAAATGTACTAGAACAGTACTAAAAATATGCGGAAAATGCATGAAGAATTCACTCCAAATATCTAAAATCTAGAAAATCTAAAGAAAATCTAAAAAAAATTATACGAAAAATTTAACAAAAAGTGTACAAGAAGTATACGAAATAAATTATATGCGAAATATTCGAATATACGAAAAATGTAAGGAAAGTTTAAAATCTTATCTTTTCATAACTTTTTAAATTCTATTTATTTTTAACCCCTCGAATGAGGTGCCGCATTTGGCACCGCGATACTCACCGATGATCACGTGAACGTAGACACTCGAGGATTTCGCTATCGTCGGTACACACGTAAAGTTTCCTGTATCGCTTGGCATCGCACGACGGATCTTTAATCTGAAACATAGAAATTGATTTTGTTGATTGATTATTGTATAAATTACATTTTTTTGTTACTAAATTATTATTTTTTTTCTTGTAATAGAAGTCGTAAAAAATGTCTTTTAAATTGCCAATTAAATTGATTAAATTAAACGTTCCCTTCTGATGCTTTGAGAAGGAAAATAATGGGAAAAAACCATCCCATCTGCCGACGAAAGTAATTAAAAAATGTCACCCACAAGGAAGGCAATAACAAAAGCAACAACTACAACAACAACGAGCACTTACCGCGATGTCAATCCATCGCTCCAATCATTCTCGACGCTTATCCGTGTCCCGCTTTCGATTTCATTTAGATTCGTTGTCATGTCAACGATTTCAGTGCCTGCAATTAAAGCATAAAAGAAAGAGTACAGCAACAACAATAACAAAGATGAAAATAATAAAAAACATCAGGCTACTTTTTAACGTCATATTTAATGAACACATTAATTAAGCTCGAGTTCGTTCGATTACAGATTGCGATCTCGTCCTCGATGACGAAACCGAAACCGATTCCAATTCAATTTGGTTATTTCGATGGTTATGATGATTGTTTAATTATTTATTGTTTATAGAAATGAGTAAAATATAGTTATATCCTTCATTCTTGTCACAAGCAAGGATATGCAAGGATAATAATAATAATACGGGGAACTACTGAGCGTTGATGTTTCTTAGGTTCCTTGTACTTACCTTTGTACCAGAAAATGTTGCCCAATTCATGAGGTCCTTGCATGATTCTACAACTGAGATTGATGTCGCTGCCCGTCTTCACGTACAAATCTGAAGGACCAACGATGTTTGCTTTGAGTTCTAATTAGAAAAAGGAAAATAACAAGAAGAAGAAGAGGAATAAGAAGTAGAAAAATTACTTAATATATATAATAGTACTTTACAATTATTTAAATAAATTTATTTATATATTTATGCTGGCTTGAAAAATGCTTTCAATAAAAGCTCGAGATCCTCTTTTAATTTGCCAAATGAACAGCTCGAGAGCACCTCAATTAACAGACCTGAAAGAGCGGAATTAAGGACCCTTTTTTGTGTAAGCTTTCAGTTTTTCCTCATGCTTCCTTTGTGTTTATAATGAGCTTTCACAGGACTTTATTATGCAAGGAAAATTATTTGTGTTGAATCACAAAGGAACAAATAAAAAGCGCACATGGAATTACACATCACTTGCTCTCGCTCTCTCTTTTTCTCTCTCTATTTTTTCACTGTCATTTCACCATGCTGTGTGTGTGTGTGTGTGTGTGTGCTATCCACTTCCTTTTCCGTTTGACGTTGACGATAACAATAACGACAACGATTGCAGAGCAACTCAAACAATGAACAGGCGTTCATACAATGCAGTCAACAACAACAACAATAACAACAACAAAAACAACAACAACAAAAATAACAAAAAAAAAACAACAATTAAAAAAACAAAAAGAAACAACAACAAGGCGAAAATAAATAATTTTTAATGTGCAAAACAATTATGGTCACGAGCAAGCGTCACGGCGCGACATGGAAGCGACATAGAAACGACATGAAAGCGGAATGACAGCGAACGGACGAATCGACGAACAGATGAACAAATGTACAGACAATTGAATGGATAGACAGACAGAGAAACAGACAGAGAGATCGTTTGCAAACAAAGACTTTTGATAGTCAAATAAAAAGAGTTTCTTTTACAGGCGACTTGCGAATGAAAGAAATACTCGTAAATACTCATTAAAAATAATTACTCTCAATATTTTATAGAAGGTTGGGAATCTGTTTGGAAAAATTATGAAAAACGTTGGTGATACAAGAAGTGGTATAAAATAAACTCATTAGAGTTGGCATCATAAACAAGTGAAAATTTCACGAAATAATAAAGTGAGGGAGGTTATTTTTATACCAGTGATTCTTAATATCATAATCCATGAATAGACCAAATTTAATCTTTTTATCTTCTATTGATTCAGAGTTATTTTAGTTTAATTGTTTACTTGTGTGAGACATAAGAACAAAGGTTCAAAGGGTTCAAATCCCTCTTCCTTATTCTTAACTTTTTATACAGTAGTTTAGAGTATAACAAAGTTTTCGAGCTGTCAAACGATAGTCTTAATCGATCATCTGTTAATCATGCTTCAATTTTAGCAAACAAATCTACAGGAAACAATGTGAATAGCGATTGTATTGATTACAAAACTGAAATAATTAGGTTTCACCAGCAACCGGTGTACCTCTGAAGCACGACTTCAAGCAACCTTCAATAAAAGTGTATAACTGTTTGTCTCGCGTGTGTCTGCACGTAATTTTGACATAAATTAAAACAGTCAAAAAACGATACAAAAGAGATGCCAATCATTTTGGAATTTTATTGTGATTTCGCTTGGAGACGAAACAAAAAATCAGCACAAAGAGGAAATAAAAGGCAAGAAAAGCAAAGCAAGCGGAAGTCACACAAACACACACACACATTCACACTCACACACACAACCAAGTCACGTACATGAGAGAAAATGATTTGTATTTGACGATCAAAAATCGTGCAGCGCACTCGATGAGGTTAAAATCGGTGACAATAACAACAAAAAAAAAACAAAAACAATGCCCATTCAATGTTGGTTGTTGTTTTCGATTTTTGTTGCTGTTATCTGCACACCGGAACCATCATCACCATCACCGGAAGTGATCAACTATTGGCACAGGTTTCAGCAATCAACGATGTGTTTTTCCCCGCTGTGTTGAAGCACAATAAACATAATAAGAAGAAGAGGAATAGGAAGAAGAAGAGAAATAAAACGTAGAAGCAGGGGAACAAACTACTTAAATTTTGTTTCATTTGTGATGATTGATTTAAGATTTCCCGTATTTTATTACATTCAGAAATTATGTTTTTCTTTATCGCTACGAAATATTTTTTATTTATTGTATATTATTTAAGTACATTTTTTTGTAATGAATTCAATTACCGTTTTCGCTTATTTTTATAATGACACTATATTTAGTCCATCTGAATCCGAATCCATTCATTCAAGCGGACCACTCAACAACCGCTCAACTCGGTCGCTTTTTTGCTTTTCAACTCGAGTTTTATTTCACGTGAATTTCGCATCGTGATTAACATCGCCACAGAATGCGGTTTTTCCAAGCATTTTCCTGCCGAGTGCTTTTTTGCTCCTCTTTCTATCAGTCTCTCTCTTCCTCTCACTCTCTTCACCGAGTTAAATTTGCGGAAAATTACGCTTTTCACTTTTTCATGAGCTGCAATTACGACTCACTTAAGTTCGAGCCGTTCGAGCTGTTCAAGCCTCCTGATGTCGCTAATGGGCCAGCGGCTGCAGAGGCAGAGGAAAGGAATCGGGCTGGAAGAGCTTCAAATTGCATCACTTCTATTGAAATTTCCACATTTCGGTGACATTTTGGCAAATACTCGAAGTATTTCGCTTTAAATGATTAATAAAAGTGATTAAGAGATGAACTCAGCTACAGATTTTACTGTAAATTTAATAGTAATCCATTTATAGTATATAGTACTGTAATAGTTGGAAGTTATATAAAAGTTGTAGTTTAAATATCTTAGAATCCTAAATCGAATTTCATTAACCATTGAAATTCTAATTATACCCTAAATTTATCTCGTATTAAGCCACAACAACCATTAAAGTACAATAACTCTGAATCAATAAAAGTTAAAAAGATTAAATTTGGTCTACTTATGGACCATAATATTATGAATCACTGGTATAAAAATAATCTCTGCCACTTTATTATTTCCTGGAATTTTCCATTTTTGATGTAGCCAAGACTAAACTCTTCTGAGTTTATTTTACATCACTTCTTTGTTTTTTAATCTTGTCATAACTTCTACAGAGTTTTCCAAACAGCTATAAAATATTCAGAGATATATAATGCTTCTTTTTAATATACATCATTAATCATTAATCATTTTGTAATTATTACTAATTTAATTCATTCTTATGTTATGTTATCCCGGTTTTATGTTCTTTGTTACTCTTTATATTATTATTATTATACATTTTATAATTATGTCTTCAACTTTTATTAGCAAACATTTATTCTTGATAATTATATATGAATTCTCTCTTTTTCTCTGTCTCTCTCTATTACAATATTAAACACGGTTCTTCTAAAATTCTTCTAAATTCTTGTGACTTATTATGTTTTCCTCATTTCATTCATTTGCATTGAGTATAATCATAACTTTTTAATTACACCCCCTTTTATTCTCCGTTCTTATCTCATTTAATACATTTTAAGTTTAATAACAATTTTTAAAGTCCTTCAAAACTTGATATTGAGTACGTATTTTTATCGTACTTAAAATGATCATCCTCTAAAAATATGGTTTTTGAGCACTTTTTCTTTCGATTCGAATTTTATTATGATTAGAGTAGCTTTTGTTATGGAACTTATAGTCAGCATTATTATCATCGCCATCAACATTTTCGTCATCAAGATTATCATCATCATAATTATCATCACCGAAAATTATCATCATCAAAATTACCATCACAAATATTGTCATCATCTGTCAAAAATCTCTTTATAAATCTTTCAACAGTTTCACTTTTTCTTTGTCTTTTGGTCTTTAATAACCTTGGCTAATATGAATATTTTATAAATATTGTACTTCAAATTTTATCACTCTCCCTCTCTTTCTCTCATTATTCTCCATATGAATATTACTTTCTTTCTTTCTTACTATTACTTTCTTTTTATCTGTTGTTATTATTATTATTAGCACTCGTATTTTATTGTTTAATTAACTCAGATGCATTTAACTCATAATTTTTATGTTTTCGTGATTTCTTATACTTTCTTCTGTTTTTCTTGTATTATAATTCTTTCCACAAACGAAATCTTCATTAATTTTTAATATTATTCTTGAAGAATATCTCCTTAATATTATGTGATGCGTAGAAGAAACTCGTTAAGCAAATCTTATTACCTTTTTTATAGGTTTTTGCTCAATTAAATCTCTGTCTGCTGTTCGGTTTTAATTCTATATACGGTCTCACTCTATATACATACATCTCCATCATTCTGTCTCTCTGTCCCTCTCTCTATCTCAATCTCTTTCTCTCTTTCTTTCAATCTCTTTCTCTGTCTTTTTCTCTGCCTCATTCTCTATTTTCTATTGCTTAAACATTTGTTTTTGTGATACGGTTTCGACTTTTGAACTAAACATTTTCATAGTTTTTACTATTGTTTGTCTGGTTGATTTCCTTACTTTTTCGGAATCTCTTTCGACCCTTTTTTGCTCTGTACTCATCAACTCATTTTAGGTGCTCGAAAAACATCGACAATACAAACAAACAAACGCATATAAATACATAAACAAGCAAACATTCATCTTGAGATAAGAAAATTTCACTGCATCAAAGTACTCGTAGTTTTTGCTTCTTATTCTGCATCGTCTTCTTATTCTGCATCGTCTTCTTCTTCAGCGTCGTCTTCTCCTTCTTCGGCATTCCTAAAGTCGCATGCAGAAGATCGTCTTCTTTGAAAAAAGGGAGTAAAGTAGACAAACAACAACAACAAAAACAAAGCTCCGATGAACGCTAGAAGGAAGGAAGGAAGGAAGGAAGGTAGGTCGATTAGGTAGACAACAGATGAAGAAGAAGAAGAAGAAGAGGAAGCCGACGTAGAAAAAGAATCGGAGAAGAAGCATCAGCAGCAGCCAGACAAACCACCGCATTCATAATTTATATTTTATGGTTGCTGCGGTTCGAGTGAATGCAGTAAACTTTGCAGAGGTTTAGCATAGAGTAGTAACTAAAGCGAAAAAGTACTAAAGGCATTTAGTAGTAAATTCAAAGAAGAAGAAGTAGATAAAAACCGGTTCACAAGATACGGTATTTGTGTTTTTTTGCTTTGGTGTCGAAGATGTTTGAAAAAAAGTCACGAGTTAAGAAAATTGATGGTGAAAACATTATTTTTCTCAACCACATCGAAAGACAATGCATCAATGATGCATGCAGTCACACAAGGAAGGGAGTGAAAGAGAGTGAAAGAGACGGAGATAGTGATAGAGAGAGAAAAAAGGGGTGAATATTCTGTTGGAAGCTATAAATTTTTGTTTAAAATTGCCTCGGATACGAAATCAATTGAATTTTGAGTGCTTCTTCTTCGTATCCTTTCCATTCCTGTCCTTCTTCTTCTTATTTTTGTAGTTTACGCTTTTTACTTTGCAAACGATTTTGCAAACAAATCGATTCTTGTCACATTTTATGAGAGTTCAAAATTTATGAGTTCATTTATTATCATGTATTTGATTGGAAGTGTTTAAATTGTACGTCATCGATTTGTATTTAATCGAAAAGAGGAAAGAAACAAAAGAATCAAACTGAAAATTTTGCGAACTGATTGAAATATTTTTTTCGCATTTAAATTAGTTTCTGTAAAACTTTTTGAATTGCATAAAAATGTCAAACAAATCGAAATTTCAAAACAAAATGAAAAAATTTCAATTTTCGATGCTTTGAAACTGCTTAAAAAGGAAAAACAATTTCTTTCTGTCGCTCTTTTCGATTGCATTGAGTTGTTTTGACATCGAGTTGAGTTGGGGTGACAGTCATCGCCCCCCCCCCCACCCCCCCCTTCCAGCTACAACCAGCATTCAATGAAACATTCGAAAACATTCACGATATCATCAATAAAAAACATACAGAAATATTAGTGAAAAAATTCCCAGCTGCTCGTAAAACAAGAGCGATTTTTGTTGCTGTTGCTGTTGCTGCTGCTGCTGCTGCTGTCAATGAGCGCACCCTCGACAGTTTTTGACAGTTTCATTTATTTAGATTGGGCCAATTGAAGTCGAAGTCGAATATCTGGTGCAAGTTGCGAATTGCGTGTGGCGCGGTGTAGGTTACTCGCGTTCGGTTACTCAGTTCTGCTCCGAACAGTCGAGGGCACGCAAACCATGAAACAAACAAATTGCCAATTGAAAGTGACTTTGACTTTTACAAATTGAATTTGCTTACTTTAGTGACGATTAATTCTAGGAGATTTGTTCTCCCTTCGTAGTTGTTGTTGTTGCTGTTGCTGTTACGTTTCATGCCATTCGAGATGAGATTAATACAGAAATCAAGAGCAGCAGAAATATTAATAAGGAATGAAACATTTTCCACGCAGATCTTCGCTATAGGAAGACCGAGAGAGGGAGAGAGAAAGAGAGAGAGTGAGAGAGAGCGAGAGAGAAAAGGGGAAAGAACATAACCGTAATCAATTTGCTATGGTCATAATATAACTGTAAACCGGTTAGAATACAATTAATGGTCCCTTTCAAATGGGAAATATACAACCTTTGGTACAACATGACGTATGCTTGTTATTATTTCGGTGTTGAAATCTTGTAATTAGTTGCTTACGTGACTTATAAATGATATAACTGCATTTGAAGAAAGCCCTGTCAAGATACTAGCCCAGAAATACAACTCTAATGGTCACTAATACAATTAATGGTCTCTTGGAATACAAAATTTGGACTTTGGCAACACAGGATGCTGGTTATTATTCCATAATTAAAGAGCTTGTATCTTGAGACTCATGGAACTTATAACTAAGATTGAAGCAGGATATGAAAGCTTAATCAATGTACTGTGATGATAACAATATCTAATATAGATGCATAGAATATCAAGCAATATATTTGCAATATATATCCATCAATATATTTGTAGTTGAGTTGTTTCCCATTTGAATTTTCAGACTCGTGTACACTTTTTTTGTCTAGTATTGAAAATGATTCACGTTTCCAATATTCTCTCATTTCTGCGATTCTTGATAACAGTTGAGCAATCATAAAATGCACAAGAAATTAATTAGGAATCAGAATAGAGTTTATTTTGTATTGAAAACTTCTCTCTTCATGTCAATCAGACTTAAGTTCACACTGTATTTGTGTAGTATTTGTGTGTGTGTGTGTATGTGTGAATGAGTAAGTGTTCTTTATGTTTACAGTTATTTTTTTCATTACCATTCTGTGGATAGACGATATTTAAATTGGTTCGCTGTTGATTACGCTTTCGTTATTTTGTCAACTCTTCGAAAATGGCTTCATTTCTCGAACTATTTCGAATACTACACCCTATTTTCCTCTGGTGCTTATTTTGTACCGAGTTTTTGTGTATTTGTTTTTTTTTTTTTTTTTTTTGCTATTTTTCATTTCTGTCTGCTCCATTTTTCATTATCAAATTGAATCGCGCGCAAACACTCACAACTGGGAATAAAGAATGAAACTTGAACTAAAAATGAACGAAAATTGAACGAGTATTGAACGAATATTGAACAAAGAACTAAAAGAGAAATTGCAAAGTTGCAAAATCGCATTTGTTTGGGTTGACATGCTTCGAAATTACAGACAAACGTATTGCTTTTGCGATAAGCGAATAAAAACGAAATGGAAAGAAATGTTTTTTAAATCAAGAAATAAAAGCTGAAAAAAATACTAATAAATAAATAATAATAAGAAACTAATAATAATAATCCATTAATGAAAGAAATCTTTGAAAATCTACCAAGGAAAAAAAAAGAAATATTTTAATTATGCTTTTCACTCTTTAATTAAGCTGCTTTCACTCTTTCATGCTCTCGTCTTTATAATTTTTAATCATAATGTAATCATATGAATTATTTTTCTCACTCTGCAGTTACACTTTTAAGTTTTCCTGGTTTTTTTTTGCACAATTTTTGGCCTTATTTTTAACTACAAAAATTCGCCAGAGTTCACGAGGGTCAAACATCCATTAATTCCCCAAGGGCCACGAAAAAAACAAGACATGACAAATATTTTCTCACACATGACAGGACAGCCAGCGAAACGCCAAAAAATGTTGAGGCATGCATGCTTTCAGGCGTCGCACTCGAGTGTTGTGCTGTGCTGTGAAGTTCAGTGGCCTAATTTTTTAAATTGCAACTAACTAAGAGAACGAAGAACTGTGCTATGCTAACAACAGAAAAGAAAACAAACACATGCCATCAAAAACTCTTTGCAACAAAAAATATTGCTTGGTCGCAACCTTGTGCCAACGTTTTTTCTTCTTTGTTTTGAGTTCAAGCCTAAAAATGAGCGCATATCTCAGCAACTGATGCACTATTACTCTTGAAGGTGGTTTGCATTTCTTTATTGTCCATTCAGCTATTTTTTTGGTCTTAAATTCTGCTCATATTTCTTGTGCATTCAACTAAGTTTTTTGTATTCAGCCTGATTATCTTACATTCAACATGATTTTCTTGGATTCAGCTTGATTTTATTAAAATCAGCTAATTTCTCTTTTACATTCTGTTCGTTTTTTACATTCGGTTCATTTATTCTCACATTCAGCTTATGTTTTCTTACATTCAGCTCGTTTTTTCTTACACTCGGCTTTTTTTTTATATTCAGTTTATGTTTTCTTACATTCACCTCGTTTTTCTTATATTCAGCTCGTTTTTCTTATATTCAGCTACCTTTTTCTCACATTCAGCTGCACAATAAGCGATAGCCGTCACCTGGCTATAAGCCAAGAGCAATAAATTGCTTAAAAATATACCCAGCCTGGCATTCAAATGCTGCGTAACATTTCCGTGTATATGAATGGGTGTGTGAGTGTATGATTCTCTAAAGGAGTGGGTTTCGAAGAGACAAGAAGTGAGACGGAGGACGCCCGCCTCCACGTATGCACCCTTCCTTAGTCGAAACTGAGAAAGAAACCGACATGAAATTGCATGAAATGAGCCGTAACAATAAATTTCTGAATTTAGCATATCTTTTGGCTGACGGCCTTCAATATACAATATACACTGCTATAACTAGAAGCACAAACCGGAAATGCTGCATAATTTCCCTATATTTTCAAAAATTCAGCAAATTTATTGCCTATTAAATAACAAGCATTAAGCAAGAAAAATCATCAATTTACACTTCTTAAGCCCAATCAATTTGTATTTCTTAACCCAGCCTAAAGCTATGCAACACATTTTATTTGCTCTCTCGTAAGCCCCATTTAACACGCCTCCCCTTCAACGTTTCCTTTCCGTTTTTCGTTCTTTCTTACAAGCAGCTTCTTCGCAACATTTTCACTGCAGTCTCCATGCGATCCGGTTGAATTTATTATTTCCACAGCCCGAAGCTATGCTGCATTTCGTTTCTTAATTGATCATTTATTTATGCTGTTATTATTGCTTTTGCTGTTGCCACTTATTTTCTTTTTTTTTTCCTTCTTCTTAATGTTGCTTTTTATGAATGCAATTTTTTCCATTTTCCCTTCTTTGAAGTTTCCAAGTCAAGCCAAAAAGTAGGCTACGAAAAATTTATATGCGGCAACCTTAATTTTTAACTCTTGTATGTATCGTCTTTCTTCAGCTCTGAGTTGGGGTTTTTTTTTTGTGTTTTTATTTCGTCTTCGTTGAATTCGTCGTCTATTTTTGTCCTTTCTTTCCTGTTGGCAGAAATAATATGCAGCTCCCTGTGCATTAATAACCTCTTCTGTAAGAAGAAGAAGAGAGCAACAGAGAGAGGGTGAAAGTGGGAAGGAGAAAGAGGGAGAGAAAGGGATAGAAGAGGAGAGAGTGGAATCAAGAGCAGTGGATGGACCAGCAAGTAAACGCGTTGCGTTTGCCTAAAGGTAGGCTACAAGAAATTCGGTCATTGTCCCATAATAAAAGTCTGAAACAAAGTCTGACTTTTATCGTGTTGAGTAATTTTTTGGTTGATTTTCGTTTTCCTCGTTTTTCTTTCTTTTAATTCGTTTTTACATTTCTACCGGTTGGTGCAGTGGCTGTAATTAAAGCTACCTGAGGGAAATCGAGGCATATCGCAAGTTCTTTAAAATGCGTCGTCTTAAATCGAGTAAAAATTCTTACAAATCAAAATATTTTATTTGTTTCTTTTGCTCCTATACTCGTAGTTATAATTCACATATATTTATTCTGTGCAATAGAAACATATTTTTTGTATGCTTTCCTGCCAACTTCCCAGTCTGTCAGCCTGACTGTTTATGTTGATTGCTTTATCTGCATCTTCTGCCTCTACACCACCGTTTAATGTCACATAAAATTTTAGCACCATTCTGTTTTTCCTCCCCTATCCCACTGCCTCTCTCTCTCTCGCTCTCTTGCCTTCTATGTCCCTGCTCTGCTCTGGTCCTGAGCAACGATTTGTTGTGTTCCTCGCTTTTAATGCTCCCTCCAAAGCGATTTGCGATTTTAGGCACTTGTATCGACGATGGTTTGTTGAAAGCTCACCCGCAGGATACGCTTTCAACATCTTGTTACTAGTCTCTGCATAACAATTAATTTAAAATGCCCGCAAGTCTTGTTATTTGTCCCTCATGATTTCGAACATTACACGAAGAACAACCTTCAGAGCCGTCTGTCTGTCTGTCGGCTGTTTTGTTGTTAAAATTTCCAGATATTCTCAAGAGTCTCGTTTAATTAAATTTATTCTATTGGATCCTTTCATGAAATTATTTAAGAGCTTCGCTGGTTTTAATTAATTTTTATTAACGGAAATGATTTTTGATTTAATTTCTATGCATTCGTTTTCACAACGTGAAACAATGATTTCTGTCATAATTTCTACACAAATAATTTGGCAAAAAATTTTTATTAAATTAATACTAATAAAGAAAAATATAAAGACTTCTTTGAAATATTTAAATTGATTAAATTTAACATTTTGATATTAGTTTTTTTGTATAAGAAATTAGAACTAAACTAAGCTTAAAAAAGGCACAACTAAGAAAAGAGAAAAATCCTTTAAAATAGTTTAAGTGAAAGAATTCCGATTTCCCCAAACGAAACACTGAAAAGAAGACGGAAATAGAAATATTGAATTTATAAGCCTTTACAGGAGAATTCTATAAAAATTCCGACTACTAACTCATTGCTATTCAAGGCCAGCCCTTGCCTATAAATATTTAACACATTTAAATTTTCTGAATATTTTGAATATTTTGTATATCATGGAACTTTATTTATTGTTGTTTTTTATGCTGTTTTCAATTTTTTTATTTTATATTTTCTATTCTTGAGTATTACGTTGAAATTCAACACAAGAACTCGGAACAAAACAAGTTTAGTTTAGTATTCAAGGCGAAGACTCCACCCAACAACAACAATAACAACAACTCTTCTACTGCATCCTACATACCCTTCCTCCTTCCCCCTCCTTTTTCCCTCTGCTACTCTCTCGATGAAAATCGACGTGGTACCGATTTGTCTGAACCAAACAACAGACGGAGCTGAGCTGGAGCCCGGTCCCGAATTGCGACAACTTTTTGCATATTAAAATTCATCACGTTCACGTAACACATCAGCTTCGTCTTCTCTGCTTCTCTTGTTCCAAATTTGACTACAACATAATAGGAGCTGCAGTATTTTTAACCCTTTAGCGGATCAAAATTTTGAGGGTTAAGCCACCCCGACCTCCGACTCCGTATCAATTTGAAGCAGCAACATTTTTATTAGCTTCAAGTGAATGCGTGCGTATCGTGTTACTTCGTCAGTCAGTCGATCGTCACTCATTTGCAATTTAATATTATTGAATAATCAGTTGATCTGGACGTCAGCGGGAACGGGTTAAGTGAAAACACACCCAACAATATTGAACACTTTCTGAGAATTATTTCACATTTGCAACCTAAGCACGAAGTCGACATAAATGGTAATCGGTCAGCATATCAAGCAGAATAAAATTAGCATTTCAAGTGTTTTTCAGGGGTCCAATTTTTCTTGTCTCGAGTAATCGCGCTCATGAGTACTTCGAACTCATTCTTCAGTTACTTAAAATGAGAAATGATAAATGAGATCTGAGGTAAAGTTCAAAGGACTAAATCGGCGGCTTCTTCTACTCTCTGTAATTTTTGAGATCTCCATGATCAAATTTTGAACAGCGGCTACATTTTCTATGAATTCCTGTGAGAAACCAAAATTATTCAAGAGAAGTGTATGTAAACTATTCTCTCTCGGTCGCTGCTCCTTCCTCTCTGTCGGTCAACTGCTCACTTTACCTACTTTTATCTGTAATAATCTAAATATGGAAAGTCTATTTCAAGCCACAAAAAATATTCGGTTGCTTTTGTCAGAAAACCTTCAAGTCAGAGAAGAAGAGGAAAACACAGAGAGATTTTAAGCAAAATTTCTGATGTTTATGGACTAAGATTCATTGAAGTGTTTGGTTTGGTTTCTTCAATAAATACTTCAGTTCAATTTATTCAATTCATAAACTGAAGAGTCAAGAAATGAAATTAAATTGGGAAACAACAACATTATCGTCCTCAAGATAAACAATGACAACAACAGATACAATAAGAAAATGAAAAACAGCAACAACAACAACCAAACAATAGAAACACAACAACAATAACAAACAAGAATCAAACTAATTTTAAAGTTAAGTGAAGGGTTGAGGGTAAAAAGTAGCTTTTTAGCTGTCAGCTTTAATGAAAGCATAACAAAAGTAATCCAAAGACGAAGAGCAAAACCAACAACAGCACTTCAACTCTTTTGTTTAAAGGGTTCTTCTATAAGGAGAAGTATAAGTAATTTGAGCTAGGAAATAAGAGCTCCTCACCTCTCTCTTCACTGTCATACTTTCTATTGTTTAATTTCACTTTCACAGATTAGAAATTTACAGCATCAAATTAAATTAAATTCTTTTGTAACCCTTCTTTAAAGAAGACCAAAGAAATTCGAAAGTTTCTAACATTTTAACTCGTTTCATTCAATTTCGTTTGCACTTCGCTCTTTTGTTGTTTATATTTAACCTGATTCCTATGGGTCTACATTGTTATCAGTCCCTTAATCCATTTCCACTTACCGACTACATTGAAAGAGTACGATAGGGACATCTTTGGTTCCGTGTTTATTTGACACTCGTAGATGCCCGAATCCCGAGGCTGCGGATATTTGATCTGTAGTGTCCAGTTTCCAGAATTCTCGGGACGTATCACCTGAGAGAAATTTCAGTTATCAGAGAATAAGCAATCATGAGGATTTATTGTATCTAAGACTCACCTGAAACCTCTGATCTGATGTGTATGTCGTAGAGCCGGCAGTCAGAATGTGTAAATCTCTTTTCCTGATCCACGATACCTAAAAATATACAAAATAAATAATAAATAAAATTTAGTTGAGATGGAATTTAAAGAAAATTATTTCTAAATTTTCGGATTCTCAAAGAATTATAGACATACATATATCATTCGAAATACTTTGAGTTATATTGCCCAAGTTCACTAACCTTTTCGAAGTTTATGGAAATTATAAATCATGTTATGTTGTTAGAGATAAAAAATTAAATAATTGTGCTTGTTTTTCTTTATGATACGAGTACTAATTTGAAATAGATCCCTAAGGTACTCATACCAGTAAAATTGGCTATAAAATTAGCCAACTTGGGATACCACAAAAACAAGGAAACTCTTGAAAAGCATAAAAACACCACTTAAATGTATTATTTAACAAGGAAGCAACAACATGGAAAAGCAATAAAAGTACCCTAATCACGAAATACTGTAGACCCCAAAAATGGGCATCGACAACAAAACCAACAAAGGTAACAAAAGCATTCTAAACCGCAATCAAAAGACAAACGAAGCAAGTGGGCGAAAATTAAACGAAACTTAGTCTTGGACTTTATACAGCTACAGAAGGAGAGAGAGAGAGAGAGAGAGAGAGGGAAACAGAGTGGGAGAGATATTATTTCCTTTTTGTTAATTTTATTCTGCTGAACAGTACCGGAAAACAAGCGGCATCTGTGTCGAGAGTATCCTTTGATACGTGCTGCCAGGTAATCAAAATTAAGAACCCAACGAAACTTCGAACATAAAATAAATCTTTAACAGATATGATAACAGATGTTAAAAGCGGAAATCAGATAAAATAAAGCCATCTAACAGAAGGATAGCCGGAAGCCGGAGAGAAAGAGCTTTAGAGGGAGAGAGAAAAAGAGAGGTAGAGCGTGGGTAGAGTAAAATATAAGAAGGAAATGAAGCAAAGGCAACCACAAGCATCATAGTAAAAATTAATAAGAAATTTGAAGATCAAACTTTGTTGAGAGCTGAAAGCTTAAAGCTAACTTTGTTGACAGATGTTATATACATATGTCCATATATTGTCTCATATTCTCACACCCTTATACTCTTACATCCATATATCGTGACATCCTCATAATCTCACATCCCCATATTCTTACACCGCTCATCACGAAATCGTCATATTCTAACATCATCATATTTTCACACTCTCAGCTCCGTATATACTCACATCCTCTTATTCTAACACCGTCACATCCTCTTGTCGTCTTTACATACTAAAACTTTACATCTTTACATACTACATAACCTCATATCCTCACTTCCTCTTATACTCAATATCCTCAGATCCTTATATTTTCCCATACATCCTCATATTCTAACATCCGCTAAGATTTGCATATAAATATACGTACATTTGTACATCGTACAACAACAACAACAACACCACCACCAAATATCCAAACAAATTGTATAACAAAAATAATAAAAACAACAACAACGACAACAACGGGAATAAATTTAACCCTTCATAAGCAAGGCAGAAACAACAACAACAACAAAAAAAACACCAGCGCCAACAACAAGGTGCCAGAAAACCACTCCGGCGTGTTGCCGAAAACTTTTACCGTTAATAGTGGCCATTTTTTCGGTTGTCCATTCATTTCGTTAGGGTTGCCACCTCGTTAATTTTGCTTTACAAATCAATTGCTTTTGTCTTCTATAATTTGAGGGTTTTTAGTTTGGGCTGTTGGTAGTTCGGTGTTGTTTTCAGTCAGTTGTTTGTTTGAGTCCCCCCCCACTTCCCTTTGGTATGAATGCTGTTTTTGGTGTTTCCCTCCCCCTCTTTTTTGTTCTTGTTGTTAAAATTGATACCCGGTATTTAATCTGTAGGCAGTTCGGCTGACTGCTTGCCGGTGTGCTTTTTGTTCAAATTACGCTTTTGTTTTGTTTTCTTTTCACCACTTCTCACTTTTCAAAGGTCAAAAAGTCAACACGAATCGAGTTGGACTTTGAAATGGAGAATAAAAAGAAAAATAAAGTGTGGCGTAAAGATATTTCTTCATTAAAAGTTGCTTTTTCGCCTTGTTATCGACTCAATGACTTTTGAGCTCTCACCAGAAAAAAAGGAAAAACAAAATTCTATTGAATTAATTTGAATAACTGTGCAAATAACTGAACAAATAAAACGTGGTCACGTAAAACATAAAAATAAAAAGCATTCAACTGGGAAGCTTTTCTGCGATAGACACGGTTCGATCATTTCGATTCACTTCATTTCCATTCTCACTCTCTCTCTACCTCTCTCTGTGTTATTCTGTTATTGGTTTCTTTTATTCTTTGTCCTTCTTTTTTTTTAACCATTCATTGGCGTCGATATCAAAGGCTCTCTTCACGGAGAAAAAAAGAGCGAGAGGAAGAGATGCTATAAGAAGACCTTTGAAGTGAGAGAGATGAACGAGAGCGATGTGGCAGGAGGACAGGAGAGGGGGCAGGAAGAGGAATGCCGAAAGTACTGCAGTAGCTTTGAAGAGGTCGAAGTTCGGAATTCATTGCCTTTTATTGAATAATATTATTAATTGTGAATATTTTTACAGATCTCGATGAAACTTTTTACTTCATCATTAAGTTTCATCGAATTTCTTGTGATTTGCTTATTTTAATGGACAGTTTTGTTCTCTTCTTTCTTTTTTCTCTTCTCTTTTGCTTATCTTCGCATTTTCTTGTTTGTCCTTAAAAAATCCGTCTATTTTCTTCAAACTCAACCCCAAAACTTTCAATATTTCGTAGCAATACCTTAAAATTGCCAGAAAATAAGTTTATACAAACTAAAGTCTCGTCACCTCGCTTCTTATATTCTCTTTTCCCATCCCCTCGCACCACTGATCGTTCCCTCTTCCTTCGATCCTTTATTCTTTACATCGTTTTACTGAACTTCTAAGCTGCGTTGCCTTCGATAATAAAGTTGTTTTGCAAACAGCGCCTGAAAGTATGCACAACTTTTCGTCCATCTCCGGCGTTACACGTTGCTGAAGATGGATAGTTTTCACTCCGGACGAATGGAGCAAGCGATGGATTCCATTACTTGAGTGTAGCCATTACTTGAGGTACACAAAACTATGAAAAGCTCCAAAAGATTTTAATATTTCATTAAAACTGAGAGTGAAAAGTTTTCCTCGTAAGTAGCAAGTAGCAACCTTAGAAGAAGTTGCAAAAAAGAGTGGAATTTCTTAGCGAATATTCCTTGCAGTCGCTGCTGGTATTTTTGTGGCCAAAGTTTCTTAGTTGGCTGAAGTGAAATTCGGCCAAAGACTCGTTCAAAATAAAGTGCTGCCAAGTTTTACCTTATTACACGTGTGGATCACAGTATAAAAACAGCTGAAGGGCGATGAGGAAAGCGGGAAGGGGACAGCGAGAAGGGGGACACACACGCACACAGATGGAGGGCGTTGTAACAGAGGAGGCGTGGTAATCTTTGTTCTGCACCAAAAGAATTTCATGGTTTTTCTTCTAGCGAACTTTTTATTAAATATTAAAACGAATAACTTTATATAGAAGTTTTTTTCGATCATCTTAAAATTTTCACCACCAAATTCAAAAGCTTTAGATTAATGTTTTTGTTTTCTTTGTGGATCTATAATACTTTGTAACAAGAGTAAAAACAATAACAATAACAGTGGCAGCAACAAAAAATGACATCCTCATTAATATCAGTCAAGATTCTAATTTGATAGAGAGAGGGAGGGAGTGACATAGCGAAAGGGGGGGCAGAGCAGGGAGCGAGGAGGGGGCGAGTGGAGTGGAATGTGAGGGTTAACAGCCAACAAAGATAAATGACTCTTAATACGAGAAAACTTTTTGAAGCGTAAAAAATGAGTACTCGTTGCTCATCCCTCTCGTCTCTCTCGCCCCCTCCACGTCTTCCTTTCGAAGAGGTGTAAATTTTAATTCCTCCTCCACTCCCCACCCCCCTCTATTTTTCACATTCCACCGCAAACAAAACCGAAGTCATTCTTTATGATTCTTTTGCTTGCTTCTTTAATGAATTCAAATCGAAGTGTTCCCAAGCGTAAACTAAGCGATACTCTGTTCATGGGTTTTTAGGGAAAAGAAAGAGAGAGAGCAATATAGGGAGAAAAAGAAGAACAGAAAGAGAGCGGAAAAGAGATAGCAAAAAATATAGAAAATGAGTGACATATGAAAGTGAACACTGAGAAGGAGAGGGGGAGATTATGGGGGAGTATGATGGGAGGAAAGGGGAGCATAATTTCAAAGTCACTCTCATAAAATTTCAAATAATTGCTGTTAAATCCAGAAGCTGATAGCGTAGAAAGTCTTTTTGACGATACTGACTGTGGTACAGCGCGTCGTTTGAGTGACAATTGATATGCCATGAAACTAGAGGAAAATATGTATTCATCGTCCTTTAAATGATTCTTCTTTTTCTTTTTTTCTTAACAAATAAATTGTGTCATTTGGAACAGTTTAAAGAAATCCATTGAAAAACTGAAAGACTCAATCATGGAAGCAATGAAGCCAGCTATCAATAAAACACAAAAAACAAACGCCAACAGGAAGTCAACACAACCAACTAAATACAAACAAAAAACCTGAACACTTCCGGTTTCAAAGGTAGTCCCTCAGCCAGTCGACGAGAGCAAAGAAGAAAAGGAGACCAAAAACGAAAACAAGTGAGTGAAAAAAGGATATAAAAAAGGAGCCGCAAAAAGGAGGTCTAAAAAATTCAGAGAAAAAGGGATCCCAGCAACCAACGGTACTTGTTTACTTTGAAAGCCAGGAATCGGGTTATCAACAACGACACGCTGACGGTTGGCTGATTTTTTGTGGTACTCTGAGTCTACTACCCTCCCTGTCTATGCTGCTGTAGTGCTGCTCGGGCGGATGCCTTTCAGTGGCGAAACCGCAACGAGGGTAGTCATGCCGGGAAGGGTGACGGGGGGTGAAGAGCGGGTGAGGGGAAGGTGACTGAGCTGACTGTGTTAATTAATGTGTTCTATGTGGCAGGTGAAAAGGCAAGAAAGAGTGAGAGACGAAGAAGAGTGGGCTTGGGAGAGTGCGGTGAAGAGTGACAGGAGTAGAGGACGGAAAGGAGATGAAAGAGGCGGGGACACGACCAACGTGAGAGTAGGAAAGGAAGGAAATGAGAAAAAAGCCAATCCTTTGAGGCTCTTTTCTCTCTGTCCGTCTCTCTCTCTCACTCTCTGACACACTCACGTACTCTCTTTTTCTTTCCACTCTCTTTCTTCTTCTTCTTCACCGGTTCGGGCTGTCAGCAAACTTGACAACTCTAAAGCAATCCATTAAAAGCACTTTAAAAATAATAAAAATCATCAACTCTATAAAAATTCTAAAACACAAAAAAAAACAACCAAACTGTCAGACCTGATTTTTTTCTTAGAAAATCTGTCAAACTTAAACAAAATTATTAGTTTGTTTTTCCCAAAATTGATTTTTGGTAAAATTTGAAAAGCAGAAAAATAAAAACAAGAATAACATTAAATGGAAAAAGAAGATGAAGGTGTGTAGAATGGCGTAAGAGTGGGAGGATGAGAAGTGGGGGGAGAAAAGCATCGAGAAAGATAGGAATCGAAATGATTTTTGTTATATTTTCTGTGTCATTGTTTTTAGAAAAGTCAACAGCAAACAATTTAAACGCAACGGAAAGGCATCCAGAAACAACAACAACAATAGCAGCAACCACACAAACAACGGAATCACCATCAACTGTAACACAGACAACATGTAATTCCATTGAGGCAGCTGCTGCTGCTGCTGCAGATGCTGCCATCGTTGTTGCAACTGATGCCGTTGACAATGAAATTCAAGTGAGCCCGACATCAAAATCAGTGCATGAAGTGAGCGTTGTGGAGGAACGATGCAACCACAACAACAACAACATGAATATCAATCCGAACAATGGCAGCAGCAACATGATTAGAAACACTGACAGCAGCATGAAAAACAAAAATAATACCAACAAAAAAATCAGCCACCTCTCAATACCGCTCACCATCATCGTTGAGGAGCTGCCTCAGAGAAAAGCTGGATCAGACGATAAAAAGTTGCCATCGCAACACACGTTGAATGAGATTCTGCGAGCGCATTCGGAGCGAACGAATCCGGCGACGGCTCACATGCAACTCGAGGCGCGTCCAACAACAGCAACTGCACCATCATCGTCATCATCGTCCACAGCAACAGCAATAGCAACCGCTAATAATGGTGACAAAGACGGCAGCAACAACAACAACAACGATGGCAACACCGGCCATAAAAACAAGAATACACCGCGATTAAGTGGCATCATGGATGAGATGGCTGACGACATGAGTGGCGGCGGTGGTACTGCTGCGGGAGGTGGTGGTCTTGGAGATACAGTCACCCTGGGCTCGGAGCCCGATAATGAACCAACTCCCACAGCTTCGATTCGATCAATCGGCTCGTTTGTATGCCGCATCTGTCACAATGCTGAAAATCCGGAACGGTGAGTAGGGTCGAATCGAAAGGAATTCGAAAAGGGTGGGAATGTGAGGAGGGTGAGGACGACGATTGGGGAAGGAGGGGGAACGGCTGGTCTAGTGTTTCTTCTTTATCAGCTTTGATATACATTATGAGTGAATTGCTAAAATTGCCACTCATTGAAAGTTTGAATTTTCGGAAGAAAGTGAGAATGTGAGAAAATATTTTATAATGTTGGGAACTTTTATGAATATTCTGCTCAAATTATCTCGACAAAAAGTGGCCAAAAATTTAAAAAAAGGTATACAGTTCGTAAAATGATCAACAAAATATTCGGAAAATTATTCAAATATTGAAACTTGTTTAAATATGCTGAAATGTGTGCTTAAAATGTACAGATTTCAGTGACAGACTTAAAGAAATGTTTAGAAAACGTAAAAAAGAAATATTGAAGAACCACTCTTTAGAAAGAAAGAAAAATTTAAAAAAGAAAAGAAAAGAAAAATTTAGAAAACAGTTCGTAAAAGTTTTTAAATTAATTTCTTTGGTTATTTAATTGAATAGTTCACGATACTGTCGAAATATCGTAGAACACTCTCATATTTTAAAATTTCATTTAATCCGTAAAATAAATTCCAAAATTAATAAAAAAATCAACAAATTATAAATCAAAAGAAACAAATTTTTTTTAAGTTTCATTAAAAAAGTACAATGTTTCAAAGCTCTTTAGGAAGATGTTCACGGTCATGTGCAGGTTCACGCTCATGCCCACGAGTGTAAATAATAAAATACAAAGGTTAGATTTTGTTGTGCTTTTTAATGCTTCTCTTCATCGAAGGTACCTCTCCACCAACCCCCCCCCCCTCCCTCCACATCCTCACTTAAAAGGCCAACAGTCACCGATTAAAGAAAATAATTGGGCTTAAATGTTTGCAGGCCATTAAAAGCAATGCATTAAACTCGTAATCGGTTCCGAATACAAGCCACGCCCAGCTGTATATGGTTAGTCGAACACACATAAACACATGCAGTGATTACACACACACGCAAGTGAATACACACACACATTCAATTTGAACTCTGTTAATATCTGGTTGCATTGAATCAGTGACCACAGAAACGAACTTCAAACACAAATCGCTATGTTTATACAATGTTTATATATTAATATATTTATATAGATATGTATATATATTTATTTATATATGAGTATATACATATATCTAATATATTTATATCACCCGAAGCTTTATTTGTTGGTTTGTTTGCTGCGATGCCTGCAGACGGGTTCGAAATTAGTTCGCTTCGATTATATTTTGTTTTCTCTGAAATCTTATTGAAATTTATGAGCTCCAAATATTTGCAGTCGCCTTTTATTGCTTTTCCTCCTTATTTACATCTAGATTACATTTAATTAAATGCGTTTAGTAATTGAAAGCAGCAGACAATATTTAATGATTTTTCGGTTAGTTTTTTGGATGATGTTTTCTAATATTTTTTCTGATATTTTTTTCTAATATTTTTCCTGATATTTTTTCCCTGTTGTTTTTCTTGTAGTCTCGTCTCGCCGTGTTATTGCAAGGGATCTCTGACTTACGTCCATATCCACTGCTTGGAACGATGGATCAGCACGTCTCGGAACACCAGCTGCGAACTCTGCCAGTTTCAGTACAACACGGAGCAAACTTTACGGTAATTAAAACTGTTATATACGTAAATAATTCATCATCAGAAATCATCCTTTGATCACATCTCAGACAGATTTTGAGACTTATGTTATCCACATTTTTAACATTTTTCAGGCGCATTTTGGTCACACTTCTCACTGATTTTTCTCACATTTCACAGTTGACTTTCTTAGAGAACAATTTAAATCTATTATTAAATTAATATTTTCAATTTAAAAACCAGCAGAAGTTTTTTATTTGTAATAAATTTTCTCCAGAAAAATATTCATTGATTCTTGTTCTCTCTCCACACGAATGATCGATGGCACTTTTTCAGGCATGAAAAACACGATAAGAATATATCACACAGGACACAGTTTCGTGAGTCCTGTAAACTTCATCACACATGCAAACATGCTCACGTTTTTCGTTCCTTCCTCTCAACTGCTTTTTTCTCGAAGAATTTGTTTCTGTTCTTCGTTTTTTTTTTTTGTTTGTAAAAACAATTTCTCAGCTCATTTCTTGATTTGTTCTTAAATACACATATAAACATACACACACATACTCACACATGTGTATAAACGCATACCGACAAAAAATAAAAAATGTCCCCAAAACGGATTCAACACCAAAATAAAGAGAAACAATTTTTCTGAAAAATTCGTCAAAATGTAAACGAAAGTTTGCTTGTTTGAGTAGGTTTTTCAAAGAGAGGAGGAGAGAGTGAGTGACACGGGGGGCGGGGAGGGGGGTTAGAGGCCGCTTATGGGTCTTAAGGGAAACAATGTCACGCTTCGTAGATTAATAAAAAATACGAAGCAAGCGAGTTCGATGGAAGCAGGCAAGAATTTATGCGGGGAAGTATATTGTAGATATTGTAAGTGTGTGTGTGTGTGTGTGTGTATGGGTGTGTGTGTCGGCATTTGATGCTATACATCTCAATGTCTGTGTGAGTGTGCTTGCGTATTTATTTACGTCAACAACACGCACTCAAATGTCAACACTTTACCGTTAAACGTGTTACGGTTCTAGCGGGGGGGGGGGGGGGGGGGAAACCAAAACTTGAATAAGTTACGGAGGAAAAAATTTGAAAACTTTTCTACTTTATAATCGTGGGAAATACGATATAAAAGAATAAATGTGAAAAACATCGGTGAACAATAATTTTAATGATTAATTCGTGGTATTATTTTATTATTTCTTTTCAGTTCTAGAAAAAACTTTTATTTTTGAACACTTGTAGAAAACATGCAGCGAAATGAAGCTGCATTTTGAAATCATTCTCAAAATCATACTCACACTCATGCTGAGAAAAATAGTCGCTTTAATTTTAATACAAACTGAAAACAAAGTGAACCTCAACGTATGCAACAAATTAAAATCGTGGCCACTGAACTCCGCTACAAAGAAAACTCCGCGTCGACGATAAAAAGTACAAAATTACTAAAAACATGTAATAACAGCAAAGAACATAAAATGTAACAACAAAAACAACAAGCACAATGGTAACAACAACAACAACAACTACAACAATAAAATAAAACAATAACAATTCGCACAGAACAACAACATTAAAAACACAACAACAAAAATAAGCTCACGTACTTAAATGAAAAACTTTTTATTGTCTCTGTTGTCTCTCAGCAGCAGCAGCGGCAGCTGAGCGTCGACAGAGAAGAAAAAAGAGCGAAAAATAAACCGAGTGTTAATTTTATTATTATTAAAGGACGAACTCATTTTAACAATTCTGCGAAGCACACAAGCAACATTTTTTTTGCCTTAACGTTATACACTTGTACATATTACTGTGTATGTGTATGTATGTATGTATGTGTATATGTGTATTTGTGTGTTTGTACAAATTTATTTATTTATAGTTGCCACAAATATTTATTTATTTGCTTGTTTGTTTTTTTGCGTTTCTTTGCAAAAGTTTTCATGTCATCGATTTTTCATTTTCTACAAGCAATAAATAAAGAAAATACAGAAAAGGAAGAAAAAACTACAACAAAAATCAACAAGAAAAAAAGAAGAAAAAAATAGCAAGGGAATTAAAATGTTCTGTTTGTCAACAAAATGTTTTTTCTGGGAAAGCGTATCAACATATTCACAACCACACCAAGAGACACACTACAGGCCCTGATATTCGCAATCGTTGTCTCTCTTTCCCCCTCTCTCTCTCTCTCTCTCTCTCTTTCCCTCTCTCTCTCTCTCTTTCCCTCTCTCTGGAGAACATAAACTGAACACTGTTCTTGTAACACGCTTGTTAATAATCGAAAGACAAACTGTTTATTTTACAGATACTCCTGTCTGCAGTCGCTGCGAATGTGGTACTCCAGAGCGATAAGCCGTCGGGCCCTACAGGTACGTAAGAGGGGCGGGGAGAAGGGGTCTAGAGGTTTGCTGGGTTGTGGGAAAAGAACCAGATACTCTGCGGCAATTTTGAAGACCTTTTTTTGATCTCTGTACGAGTTCAACGACTCTTAAAAGTTGTGGTTTGAGAATAAAGAACGATATATTTTGTTTTATTTTATGATTTCATGGTTTATATTTTTAATCACTTATATTATGAATCATTTAAATTTTTATTCCGAAACTTAATGAATGTTTTGCTTGTCTCATGTTTCGTTGATGTATTTTTTTCTTGTTATTGTTTTTCTGCTTGAGAATGTTAGAAGTTTACCGTTAGTTTTCTGTGTCAGTCTCCATGTTTTAAACTTTGCGTTTGCTTGTCATTCAGGAAGATTGTCAGATGTTTTCGCTGCTGACGCTGGTCGCTTTCGGCATCGTGGGCACTCTGTTGGTCGGCATCCAGTATTACTTCCTTCAGGGCCGCACCTGGGGCCTGGGGCGCCTGTGGACGAAGGGCTGGCTGGTGTTTTCGCTCTTCACGACGGTGATTAATTTTTATAATTTAACTCATTAACATTTTTGATTGCGTTTTTCTATTCCCAACTTTGATTTTAGTTAGTCGTTTATTTCATCAACATTTACATGATCGTCCGATCGCAGTTGGCGCCATGGTACCGGTGAGTTTTAATGAAAATCATTTTTTCTTTAAGCTTAATAAAAATTTAAATTTAATAATTTAAATAAAATTTAAATTGTCGTTGTTGTTGCTGTTGTTTATACCGTAGTTGATGCTGTTCTTGTTATGTTTACTCTCTGTGTTATTTTTGGTGATTTTGTTCTTGTTTTGTTGGTGTTTAGTTGTTATTCTTATTGTTGTTGCTGCTATTGTATTTGGTTTTATTATTTTTGTTTTTGTTGTTGTTTTTATTGTGGGTCTTTCCAGCAGCTCTGTTGAAATAGTTCACCTAACACGAAAGTGTACAACAACACCAACGAAAATAAAAACAACAAGAATAAATGTAGAATTTGCAGGTTTGCTAAGTTACACAGACACACACTCAGACACGCACACACACACACACACACACACACATACACACATACAAAGAACGAGATCATCAACCAACGTGGACCAAACAAGTTGATCTCAACACCGAAAGAATGTCTCTAAAATTGGATGGCTTTTAATTATCAGTGTGTAAGTGAAACGCATTCTGCCATGTATGTGTGTTAGTGAGTAGGATGTATGTATGTGTGTGTGTTTTAACAAATGTGTGACAAATGCTGAGTGTGAGAATGTTTCAACACATTCAAAAGAAACAACAACAATCTGAAAAATGTAAATAAACAAAAACGACTACAATAACAATAACAACAAGAGCACCATTAATAAGTAGATGAAGAACTCCAGAGTAACAAATTTTTTGGTAGCTGTTTTATGCTTCATACAGATCTACAACAACAATAGTAGGAACAACAACAACAACAATCAAAACTATCAAAATAACAGCGAACAAAACAGCAACAATAACAACAGTACTCAGATAACAATGATGATGATGATGATCTTAATGACCAGGATCTTCATAACCAGGGAAAAGATTCCAATTTGAATTTCACTCCATCTCGCTTCCATTTGGTTCCATTCTCCTTTCTTTATTGTATTCCTTTCTTCAAAGTATGGAAAACTTGATTAGTTTTAAAGTAGAAACTATTTTCTGGGAAAAAGTTGAACTAGAATGGAATACCGTGTTTTTGTAGTTACTGTTGATGTTGTTGCTGTTATTATTATTGTTGTTTCTTTTTGTGCTTGCTTCTCTTTCGTTCTTGCTTCTGCTTTTTGATAACCGTAACTCGAATGAAATGAAACGAGAGGTGAGAAAAAGAGACAGAAAGTAAAAAGTAGTTCTGTAGTTCGATTTAAGGACGGGTCAACTCTGAACAAAAGCAGATCCTTAATCCTTGAATGAAAACTAGAGTCGTAATGAAAACTAGAATTGTTATTAATTACGGCACAACAATAAAACAACAACAACTCGCAAGGAAAGAAAAACCCTCCATAAACATTAAAAATAAGGAAAAGAAAGCAAAAAAGACTCATTAAAAAAGTAAAAATATTTATATAATAGATTTTTAAAGACATTTTACATTTCTCGAATTTGAACTTAAAGATTCAAAACCTTTTTTCCGCAAATTATTTGAATTGACTTGAGTTTAATTGATTCCCCCTTCTTCCCTCATCTCCTTCCTTCCACTCATCCATCCAGTTGGTGGCAATCGGCACGGGACATAAAATTGATCTTGGAGAATCGGAAACCGCTTGAATTCCGGCCGAGCCGGAGATTACAAACCCGCCTCGCTGTCGAAGTACCACCAACCATGTCAGTTATTCCACAGGCACAACAACAACCCGTCGCATACCATCCAGCAGCGCCCCCACCAACAGCGGCATCCCCAGCAGCGGCATCCCCGGCGGCGTCCAGTGTTGGAGCCTCGCAACCGGCGACGCAGATGGCAGGATCGCAGGCGTTACACATGCAGCTCAGACAGCAGCTTGAGAGGGCGATGGTTGTGGCTACAAGTGAACTTGGCATCTACAACAACGGCAACACGTACAACAACGGCAACACGTACAACAACAGCAAATACAGCAACAATATTGGACCCATCAAAAACAACAGCAACATTTTACAGCGAAATAGAAATCGAAATTCGTACAACAACAACAGCAACAATATTCGGATTCATGGCAATAAGAGCGACTACGAGTACATGTACGGCGACATCTACAACAACAACAATTGCAACAAATACAGCGGCCCCTTTCTGCCATTGACACATGTTGCTGCTACCGCTGCTGCTGCTGGCGGGGCCGACGTGACCCTGATGCCTCCAACCGCAGAAACTGCTGCCGGTTCCATCGTCGGTGTTGCTGCAGTCGAGATTTTTTTGGAACCAAATCGATTTTCTTCGTATTCAAGAAGATTTTAAGGATCAGATAGAAGAAGAAGAAGAGGCAGAGAAGAGCGATACAGCAAAAGAAGCAGAAGAAGATGGGGGAAAAAAAGAAGAAACAGCAAACGAAACAGAAGAAGATGGGGGAAAAAAGAACCAACAGCAGAAGAAACAGAAGGAGATTGAAAAGAGAAGCAACATCAAAAGAAAGAAAGAACAGAAGAAGATGGAGAATAAGTTTAATGGACCCAATAATGTCACCAGCAATCGGATTATTAAAGGAAAGAAGAAGAAGAAGTCGGAGTTGCTGTCTGAATGTACGTATGTATGTGTGCGTGTATGGTACTGATGTATGTGTATTTGTATAAGTGATGGTATCTCAGTAGTTGTTTTTTTTATCGGAAATCCTCTCTAACATCATCGTGATATGTTGAATTTTTTGTTATTCTCTTTTTGGAAATGCGACATAAATTTTTATGAGATTGTAAATAAAATTATGAAAGTCCTTTGAATAAAAATAAAAATGAAATCTGCCTCTTTCTCTCTTTTTTTATTTTAGCTTTTCCTTTTCATTCCCTTCCTCCTCATTTATTTACACATCTTCCAATTAAATAGGTTTTAAATGAATATCGACGCACTTTACTAATTATTGATTTTACTAACTTTCATCTTCTCTTGGATCATTTGCTGATACGCGCATTTACCTCATGCAACAACAACAACATACAAAATCAGCTTAGCCCTCCTTAACTCACATTAACCCATCTTAACCCACCTCTTCCATAATTAAAACCTACTTAAGTGGACCCTCCGCTCGTAAATCTGAGAGTGCTTCTCGTAAATCAGACAGTTGAAAGCTTCCCCATCTGTTTTTCTACTTTTCTACACACCTTCATCCGGTTATCACAGTCTTTCGTTCCATACATGGTCCTCACACAGCCCTGGTCCAGCTCAACAACGCACCAAAAAAACCAAAAAAATTGGCATCCCATATTTTAGCTCAAGCAATCATTCTCCATCACGAGACAAAAATGGCATGCGTCATGTGATTGATGGCTCATAAATTAGTCATTCGGTGCAGGACGTCGGGCAGGAAGTCGGACAGGAAGTCTGTCTATCAGTCAGTCACTCCACCGGCCAGCCACCTTCTCACCAACAAGGATACAAGTTCAACCAACCAACAAAACAGAGTAGCCGCCCATTCAGCGCCTCATACGTCCATTCAGCAACTTACCCACTTATTCAGCTACTCTGCTGACCATCTTCTAACCATTCAGCTACCTTATACATATATTCAGCCACCTTATACAAATATTCAGCCAACTTATACAAATATTCAGCCAACTCTTTCGCCCATTCAGCCACTCATTCAGCCAGCCATCGCGTGGAATCAGCACCCCAGCTACCTGCCTCTGCATTCACGATATTATCGAAAATGGTGCTTTTTGTGTATAGCGAAAAAATTATCTCGGGCTACGTTTTTTTTGTAATTTTTTCGTTGCCTGCTTAATATTAACGAAGACTAGCTGCAGGTTGATTTCACTAGCTACTACCACTACTCCACTATGAAAACACACACACACACATACGTGCGTGTATGTGTGTATTGCTAAGTGATGTTGACATATTAGTGGAGCCATAAAAACTGACATGATTTCGAGCATTTTCTGGCAGTGTAGACACGAGCTGCTCTTTTAAGTGCATTCTTCCAGTCGCGTGCTCAGCTGGGATAATACGATGCGAACGAAAGACCGACAGACAGACCGACCCACCGACAGACAGACAGGCGGAGGGTTAAATACACAAAGAGACAAAAAAGTAGACGCATAGTATTCAAAAACTAACATGACATGAATTTATAGACCATTAATGAAAGTGTTTCGCTTTCTCACCCCCATCAACTGATGTCGGATCTCTATCTGTATTTTAATGAGTCACTAACAACAACACTAAAACTAAAACAACAGAGTGTGTGTATAGTTCTTTAATGAATCTGAAAAAAGAATCCGAGCGGCTTAGAATTTAATATTCATTCGCAAAACTGAAGTAATTCAACTTTATTCTCTATAAAAGGAGGTCTTTAATTCAGATTGAATTTAGATCTGCAGAGTTCTAGGGAATTCTAAGTCTATAAGGTCTTTTGTTCTTTCGTTTATAATAACAATATTCGTTTTACAGCGACGATATTCGATTAAAACGACGATATTCGATTACAGTGAAAATATTTTCCCCAATATTCTATATTGAATATATTTTTAGGCTTTCTAAGTGATACTTAACCAATGTTATAAAATCTTCTATACAAGAAAATAAATTTGTAAACGAACCAACCGATTTTAAATTCGGTTTATAAACTCAGTTTATATATTATACTATGTATGTCTATGATTTACTTACATCCTTGTCGCCTAGCATTTCGACGCGACAGTGTAGAAAACCTGTCTGTCCCACGGTCACCGTTAGATTTCGCGGCACATCGAAGTCAAAATATGGCAGGACATTCGATGGCGACACGGTTGTTGTTGTTGTTGCTGTTGTCGCCGTCGATGAATACGTACTCAGAGATTCTGTAACAAACAAACAAACAAAAGATATAGTTTAATAAGCACAACATGGGTACGGGGGAGAGGGTGAGAAATGAATTGATAATATCAAAAAAGAAACATGATGAAAATACGAGCAGAACATTTCAAGAAAAAGTAATGACGCTCATAAAATAACAACTTAAATCGTAGGCAATAAAAAATGTCTACGCGTGTTTCAAATATTAAGTTCTAAGTTGGGAAACTTAAACGCAATAAAAATTCGTTTTAAGTATTTCCATTTAGAAATTGGAATTTAAAAAAAAATTAAAAAACACTTCAAAAAAATGTAATACACAAACAAGGAAATTTTTTTAAAAAACAATCTCCTTCTCATTCTCCTGCTCCTGTCTCATCTTCATTATCAGTCTCAACTTAATCCCCATTCCCATCCAAATCATCATAATCATCCCCATCATAATCACCCCAATCATAATCATCCTCATTCTCATACTCATAATTTTAATCAACATCATTAGTTGAAAGCTGTTCTACACAACTTCTCTACGTCTGCTCACTGACACCGTCCCCCCTCCCTCCCGCCCCTTTCTTTCCTTCCTTCCGCATCATCAGCCTTCAGCGTGTTCCTTCAATGATTTGTTGTAATTTGAGCAAATTTTAAATTTATGCTCAACGATTTGATTGCTTCGCAACGTGTTCGAGAAACTTTCCACGCAGCATTGTTTTCATCTACTTAATTTGTTGTTGTTGTTGTTGTTTATGTTACTACGATCGTTGTTGTTGCTGCTTCTGCTCCTTTCGATGTTTTTTATTCTTTTATTTTTGTTAAAACTTTTTATCGTTCACAACAAAGTTCACTCTTCATATCGACGACACCCACACGAAACGCGCTGCTCTCTTCTCCCTTCCTCCCTTCATCGTCGCTCAACAGTTCAAAGTTGTATTTTATGTTTATGAAAAAACGTGGCAACATCGCAAATCTTCCAATTTGTTTGCGCGATTCCTAGATTCACTCAACTTCGAAATCGAAACACTTCTCCTTAAGCGAGAATTAGTTGCGCTCTGCTCTGTCTTTCTTTCCTACCACCCCCACTCTGGCCCTTCCGAAGTGTGCCCTTCCGTTCCCTTCCCTTCATCACCTGCTCATTGTACGTTTTCGTTACTTCAAGCAATTTAAAACAAATGAGCTTCACGCAGTTGGTGATGCTGTCGCATATCCTATCGATTCTTAGAAATTTTCATATAATTTGTTGTTTATCCTGACGTGCCCTCATTCAGGTGGGCGTGCCATAAGCATTTCCAAACGCCCACAAAGATTACAACGTGGCAGAGATATAATTTTTCACACATGAGAAATTTAAAGGTTAAAGTAAAGGATACAAAATAAGGATGTTTTCAGGCGTTTGATGATAAAAATAACGAAAAGAATTATGATCGGAGAGGGTGTAGTTATGCATAAGTGTGTGTATATAGATGTATATGTGTGTGTGTCTATGAATCTGATGCTAATCTTATGATTTACAACTAAAGACCAGAAGTCAGGAAGAATCCAACATTTTCTTGACTTCTTCCTCCTTCTTTCAATTATGAAAATTGGAATCAATTCCGAGCAACTGCCCTGAACTTCAGCATCTACTCGAAATCAATTGATTGTAAACGATTTAAAAAAAAATAATAAAAAATGTGATGTCAGGATCTGTTATCAGAAATTCTCAACCGCGTCATTACGCACTCAGGCCACGTCTCAAGCGGAGATCAGAAGACGCTCAGGACGTAGTCAGTAAAGCGTTGCAGCCACGTCGATGTTGCAATGGAACCAGAAGAAGACAGACATCGATATCGACACCAACAACGACCTCGAAAGTAAGAACGACAGTGATAGCTTACCGTCGTTCGGGTACCAACATCATCACCATCACCAGACCTGTACTGAGACTCCGGAGGCTGAAGAATACGCGATGCAAAGCGTACACGATCCATGACCTGGATTATGAAGTTTAGCATCAAACGTGCAACGAATAACAAATTGATTGTTCCCAAGATTTTGCGAATGAAGAAAATCGAAATGGAAGTCCTTGAGCAAGGGATATCTTTGCCGCCCTCTTCTTTTCTTTTCCGTTTTTAGAATTGTGTACGTAGAAAAGTAAAGAAATTATTACAATGGCTTCAATGTAATTAAAGAGCAAAGAGTCAACGTTTAAATCTAATGTTTTAAAATGAAAACTCAAGTAAAGTCTCTGAATCTCTTCAAGTTATGTATATATATTTTTCACTCCACCTTCACTCACTTTCATTTAAATCTCTTTATATATATCTATGACATATATTTACATGTGCACACATACATACATATGTGTAATAAATTTTATTACTCGTATATTATTCTAGATCTTTTTTCCCCACCGGATTTAATAATTTAATGTGATGCATAAATTTGATGTCGCAGCAGCTTTTTCTGTCACCCGCATAAAATCTCATCCAGACAGCGATAAAAATGCTTTCTTGAAGATGCAATCATGATGCTGAAGAAGTGTCCAAGGAAGTGGTGAAGGGGGCAGGGAGGAGGAAGAGGGTTCAAACTGCTTCGCTGTCTGGCTAAAGTGCATGTAAAGTGTTTGCATCTGAGTATCTCTGAGTTATTAAAAAAGGCTAAGAAACTTATGTGTTGCTTTGTCATCGTCATCGTCATCGTGATCCTCAACGTCATCGTCAACATCGGATAATTTAAGTGTGCATGAGTTTCTTGACTTCTTAAGTGACGGTTGGAATGTCTGCCCGTCTGTCTGAAGGAATGAATATTTTTCCGACTTTTAGTCTTTAATCTGTATTTCGTCACCTCCGTTTTTCGGTTCTCTATTTGCCGAATTATTTTTGTTGTTTTTAGTACTTATCCTTATGTCCATCTATTTGTCGTTTAGACTATGAATAATACTCTGGATTAGTTGTGTCCTTGATACTTTATCTCCACCAATTGGCGTGTTTTACCTTCATTTTAGGATGGTAACCTTATAACCATCCATCTATCACATAGCATTATCGTCTCTTCGTTCCCAGATGTAATCCCATAATAAATATTTTTCATTCCTTAGAATGCTCCGTGCTTGTCTCCATCGTATCTCTGTCATAGTTTTGTCTCTATCTTGGTCTCTATATTCACTTCCTGGTATCTTATATCTCTCTGTCTTTCTCTCTCTCTTTTCTCCGTCTTTTCTCTGCCTTCTCTCCGTCTTTTCGCTGTCTCGTCTCCATGTTTTCTTCGTGTTTCTTCTGTATTTTCTCCATCTCTGCTTCGTCTTCTCTTCGTCTTCTCTGCATCTTTTCTCTGTCTTTTCTCTGTACATATTTGCTACCCTTTCGTGTTCGTTTATCTTTATCTCTGTCGTTCTTTTTCGCTATATCTGTCTCTCTCCTACATACACCGACCCGATTACATCATCATTGAATATAAATTAACTCAGTTATGGAACAGCATAAATTACATCTAATAAAATGAATGAAACATGACACAGACGCGGCCGATAAAAATAAATTGCATTCACGACTGGAGTACGTATCTTGAGCTCCTGTCTCTTTGAGCCTCCTCTCTTCCTGATTTCCCGATTCAACTCCTTTCATCGTTTCATCGTTCGACGGGTGTTTTTTTTTTGTAGACATTCTTTTTACAGAGCCACAAGAAGCAGTATCACAACAACAACAGTAACTAGAACACGGGTCGCTTATCATTGTCATTCTTTAGTCGACCCTTTGTTCATGCTCTTTCTCTCTCTCTCTCTCTCTCTCTCTCTCTCTCTCTCTCTCTCTCTCTCTCTCTCTCGCTTTATTTCTCTCTCGTTAGTTCATCCTTCGTTAATAACGTCAAATTGTCTTTGTCAAATTTGTATGTTGAAATGGTCTCTGGTTGTTGTTGTTGCCGGAAGACGTCATCGACGCTTAGAGGATTTCAAATTAAGCGTCGCCATTTTTATCGGTCTGCGTTCGACGACGATGACAACGGATGCGTCAAGCGACATGTTTTATTCAGCTGTCGTTTCTCACTGATTGTTAAACACTGCAGAAAAATGTATTCTTAACGCAGATATGAATAAAAGTCGTAATAACTTTGATTTGACTTGATTTAAGTTTGTATTGATTTCGGTTTGATTTGATTTCAGTTGGATGTGATTCCGATTTCATGTAATTTTGCTCTAGCGATTTCTTAAATTTTCTTTATTTAAATTTGATTTGATTTTATCGATCTTATTTGATATCGATGAATTTAGTTATCGATTATTGACTTCGTCTAGAATATTGACTTGATCATTGGACTCTATAAAGACCATCTTGAAAATTCTTCAATATTATTCTCAATAATTTTTTCTCGTGTACCATGGCAACAACAAAACACAACAACAATACCAAAATAAATCCAAGACGGTTGTAAAATTCGTCAAATACAAGAGGGCCATAAAAATGCTCTCGTATTCGGGGATTTTTTTATACCATCTCGCCTCTTCTTATCTTTCGCTCTGACTTTCGAGGACTTAAGTCCATCCATCCATCACTTTGACTCAGATATGCGACAAACTTGCACGAGGCTCGAATCGCGTGAAAATGTTCAGATAAAAACTTGAAGCTTAAAAATGTTTCCAAGCTTTAATTTACAGCATAAAAAATCATAATCTGAGAATATTTAGTAACCAAACAACAGATTTCGGAAGAGAATCAAGAGAGAGATAGTGAAAGAGAGGAATAGAGAGGGCAAAACCTGTCAGTTGTGGTACCTGTGTAGTTGTTCCCATAATTAACGGCGAAAGTTTAACGAACAAACGAGTTGGCCACCCTGCCCTGGGTGCTTATCGCAGCGCTCAACGCTTTCGCCCTCACTGTATGCCAGTAGCTCAGACTGGAGCTCAGCTTATTAATTATGTTATGCGGCAGTTTTTCAGCCGCCACGAAACTTTCTCTGCGGCTTGACTCTCAGCGTGTCACAAAAATATTTCAATTAATTTTCTTTACTTTAAACTGAAGTGAAGCCAAGCAGTAAAAAGCCAGAAAACTAAATTTGTGTGAATGAAGAAGAAGCAAAACAAAAGGAGGAAAATACAAGAAGATGGCTCGGCAGACAAATGAGCGAATCCTTTCTCCCTCCCTGAAGCTCCCTTATCCCCCTCCTCCTACGCGGTCCTGGTTTCTAACACCGCCAACACAACAACAATACGATCCACTCTGCTCACAGAAACGGCAACAAGCAGAACAACTATTTTTCAGTCGAGTGCCGGCGAAGATTACAGGCGAACCTCCTTCGAATGCCTCTCCTCACAACCCTCTCCCTCTCTCTCATCAGCTAGTCTACAGGGTAAGTTGAGTCAGCTGCTGCTCCGTTCTGCGCCCGTCGGTCGGTCGTTCGGTTATTCTGAGAGCAGCAGCTGACAATCTTGTGAAAATTTGTTTAACGCTGTTCTCTGTGGTCTTTTGTTGTTGTTGTTGTTTTTGTTGTTGTTGTTTTGTGTGTTCTTCGGTCCTCCTTGTTTGCGGACGTCGGTGTCAACGTTGTTTGAATGAAATTAAAATCCAGTGAAAATTAAGACGAAAGCAAAACTAATTTAACGAAATTTAATGACTTTTTAAACGAAGCTAATTTTAACGAAAGTTCTAGAAACTTGCAATTTTCGAGTATCGAATCGAAGAAAATTTAAAAACAAAACTCCTAAAAAGTAGTGTTTTTATAACAGTATTCAAGGATTTCCATTGATTGAAATAATTGATGAAGTGTTCAAAATGAGAGCAATCAAAATTTATGACTCACTAAGCACCGTCTCCATACCAAACCACCCTACCACCCTACCCTGCGAATCCCCCCACCCCTTCATTGCTTACCTCACCAGCAAAGAAAAGCTTCCTCAATTGCCGTAGTTTCTAACTTTTCTGCAGCCTTTCGACTTAATTTTGAATCCTTGTTTCTGAATCCTGTAATGAATTTTATTAAAATGAGTTCCGTGTGCGCACGTGGAATGTCACGTCCCTCGTTTTTGCCCCACATGAGGTCCATTTGTGCGACGATGGTGGCGATAAACGAAGCGTTCAATGGTCCATTTAATTGAAGCCATTAAAATTGTGAACCAACCGCAAAGATTACACTTTCTAAATTAAGATGGGCAACTAAGAGTATTTGCAATGAGCCATGAGACATGGATTCATAGCCTGAAGTGGATTTTGTGAATTTCTTTCCTTACATTTATTCTGCCAGCCACAAGGATGTTCATCCGGTCGGCTGCAATGACGTTTATCCCTTTAGATAAAAATGAAAATCGCTCTCTAAACAATATTCAAAATCTGCCCTCATCACCTGTTAAATTACTCAGTGGTCTTTGAAACTGAGCTCGTCACTCTCTTTCTCTCTCTCTCTCTCTCTCTCATTTTTCCCTCTCTGTTTATTGTTGATTGTATGGATATAAAGTCGGATATAAGTGTGTGAGGTGTGTGTATGTATCTGTCTCTGTTTCTGTGTTTACATCAACATGTCTGTTCTGCCAGGGTAAGCTTCAATTCATCTTTAGGAATTCTACTTGAATCGATTTTAAAATTACTTTATGTTCGATAAAGATCCTGTTCTTCTTCTTCCTCCTCTCTCTTTCTCCCTCTCTTTTTTTCACTAGTTATCTATGATTCCATGATTTGTTCTCTCTTCCATTTCATGTCACAGTCAGGTTTTCCTTTTCTTCGTTTATAAGTCCGATTTTCAGTCAGTCAGTCGATAAGTCAATCAATAATTGAGTCTATCAGTGAGTCAATATATCAATCCGTCGATGATTCCTTTTCAACCTTTCACCATACTTTGTCCATCTTATACAAATATTTATTTATAACAACAACAAAGCAAATAATTGTTTTAAGTTTTTGTGTAGCTATTCATATCATATAATATTGATTTCTATTCAATGCTACTTAAATTTCAATCCATGAGTTTATTCAATTATTATACAAAATTTCTGTGAGATACGAAACCGAATTTTAGTTTAAATTAAATTGTAAATGAATCTGGAGAACATATTTTAATTAAGCAATCATTACGTTGAACAGTTGTTCAATTCTTGTTGAACAACAGCTTTAATAACAACAAAAACAACAACAACTATGATGTTCGAGTGTAATTTGTCATCATTAATCAAATTAAGTAGGAACAACAAATGGAACAAAAACAAGAATAAAAAGAAGAACAGAAGTACCCACAATAACAACAACAACAAGCTTAAACATCTTGTAATCGATACGAACCTGTCATTTTATGAATAAATACTCGTATATTATTATTATATATCTCGGTATTTCACTTTAAAGAATTTATAAAATGTACAAATATTGGAAATAAATTTAGCGATCAGTTTGCTTCAGTATCGATATTCACAGTCATGAAGCATATTTGATTCATTTTAATATTGGAAAATAATAAATATATGACTCAGAAGGGAAGATATTAAAACTAATGTATAGCTTCTATACACACTGAAGTTAATTTCGAATACACTCACTACGCTTATGAGTCATAAATGAAGATGTAGCTATTATGTGGAAACTATTATTAAAGGTAGCAATTTTTCAAAATTTCATTATAATAAATTTAGATGTCACAATCTGTGAATTAAATGAAACCATCCGTAAAATTGTCGATTTTTTTTTTTCAAACGCTTTAAATTCTTTTCAAAGAATTACTTCAAAGAATTCATTTCAAAGAGTCACTCAAATAAATCACTCACACACTCAAGTTTGAAGAATACAAGTATATTTGTACCCTTTGTTCCACATCAGTTTTGTTCCCCCACCCCTCCGCCTCTACTGCCCCCCTTGACCTCATCTTCCCCCTTTTGCAGAGTGTGCCAATTCAGCGAAATCATTTTAAATGTTATCACGTGACACGTAACAAGCACGATATTGATTTTTCACGACCTGGAATCCATTCAAGCATCCTCGCGAATGAGATCTCAGAAGACGTCGTCAACAGATGAATACTACTGCTGCTGCTTCTTCTTCTTTTTTTTCTCCTTTTGTATATTTTTTACTGTTGTGTAGGTTTGGTTTTTTTATGGAGAGAGGAAATCATAAAATTTTGCAAATAAAAAAATAAAGAAAAAAAGGTGTGCAAAAAATATATTCACACATAAAAAAAATATATAAAAAGCGAAACCAAAAAAGTGACAAAACACAGAGTAAAAAAGGGAACAAAAAGAGGAAGTATAGTAAAAAGAGTAACAGTAAAAAATAATAAAGAAAAAAAACCACAACAATAAAAGATAAAAGAAATGTTGTCACATGAAAAAAATGCAAAATTAAAAAAATGAATGCAAAAAATCCTCGAACTTTTCAGGACTTCAGAACATCTTCTGCGTTGTACTTCTTTTGTGTTGTGCTACTTCGAGGCTTCGAGGTAAATAAAACTGTCACATGACGTGTGAGGTTTCCTTGACGTTCATCCTACTCATCCGCGACTTCCTCCACCTCCTCCACCCTCAAGCAAGGATTCAGCATGTCAGAGGAAGCAGCAGCAACTCGAGTTCGACTTCGAGTCTTCCGAATAATCAAGATTTTGAAGTAAAACACAACAAAAAAAATACAAAAACGGTGTTGCGAATTCCTTTTGTTGTGGATTGAGTGTATATTAGAATGAGAAAGAAATAACAAGAACAACAACAATACATGCGACAAGTAAAACTCTACAAAAAATACCGACATAAAGGATGAGGATAGGAAAGAGGAAGAGGATGAGGACGATGATGGGAAAGAGGATGAGGATGAGACAGAAGATGAGGATGATGATGAAGATCAGGATGAGTATGGGGATGAGGATCAGGATGAGGATGAGAATGAGGATGCTGATGAGGATGACGATGAAAATGAGGCTGAAATTAAGAACGAAGATGAGTGTTAGGAGGAGGATAATCATGACCATGATCTCTGTAAGAGGAAAAGGAAAAAGATTACATGTAATTTAAATTTACGACCAAAATTAAAACTTCTTTTCTTCCTTTTCAAATTCATTAAATGAATTAGTTCTCGTTATTACATTATTACATTACATAAAAGAACATTAATAATAATAACAACATCAAAGTCGACAGTAACAATAACAATTATAAGTTTATAATTTAATTTGTGGAAGTGAAAAATTATTGTAGTTAAGTTTTGTTTATTATTATTACCAGAAAAGCTATACAAAAAAGGCAATTTATCGTCGGTCTAACAATAAAGTATTTTATTCGTCCCTCCTCCTCCTCCGTTCTTCCCTCCTAACACCCGCCATCCACGGCCACGCCCCCCTTTTGCATTGTATTCAAGCAGCCATAAAATTCATTTATTACCCGAATAAAAAAGCTGTTAGTAATTTTTTAAGCAACCAGATAAGGAAACCAGAACCATTAACAACTTCAGTAACAACCACTTCAGTAACAACAACACTTATTTTCGTATTTATTTCCGGGAAAAAATACATAAAAGAAGTGGAAGAAGAGAAGAAGAGGAAGAAAACCTCCGGTACTTGAATTCATCAAAGCATTCATCTAAATAATAAATTATTTCGAACGAATCCGAGGCTTGTCTTTAATTAATTCACACTCAACACATGGAAAAAAATTAATTATACCACAAAAATTTAGATTCGGAGGCAGATAATTTCATCTGATTACAGAATTTTACACTTAAATTAATTACACAGAAAATTAAATACAATAAATGAATTCGCATGAATTTCGTTCAAAAGAGAATTTTTATTTATGCAGATTTTAATTTAAGTGAAAAAAGTTTGTTAATTATTCATAGAATAGAAAGAAGAAGGAAGCAAAATAGAGAAAAGAGATAGAGAGGGAGAGAGCGAGATAGAGAATGAAAGAGAGGGAGAAAGAGAGCGAAAGAAGGATAGATGGAAACACCTGATAGGTGACAAGATGCGTCCAGGATTTTATTTATATTAAGTGATAAAAGTGTGTGTATATTTAATATTTAGCATATATTGTAGATTCATATCTGGGTCATGATTTAGTGACCTGAAATATAAGTAAGGAGTAAAATGATTGAATGAATCGTATCAGTAGCAGTAACGATAACAACAACAATAACCACAATAACTACAACAACAATCATAACTGCCAGAATAATGAAAACCCAACAGAACACCATAAAAAAAACACACACAGTCACAAACAATGCATGAAATGCATGCATGAGACATGTGTTCATATGAGACAAATATACTTACTCACTCACTCAATCACTCACTCACTCACTCACTCAATCACTCTTTCACTCACTCACTCACTCACACACACATGTTTCTACAGTCAATATTATGACAGTCCAATGATAAAGAAAATTGCTTGCAGTTTGACATGCAGAAATGACAACCGAACCGGTTAAACCAAAAATCATAGAATTGAGTGAAAGCAGAACGAACTAGAAAAATTGGGAGAAGAAGAAGCGAAAGAGAAAGAGAGAGAGAGAGAAAGAGGGATATACAGTGACCCGTTGATGTATTTCCATAGGATAAACCGCAGAGAAGGGAGATAAAACATGGAAATAAACTACTTTATAAACAAACACACATACATACATACATACACTCACACAGACAAAATAACAACAACAACAACTCTTTACAGAAGAAGAAGAAGACCAACCAACAGATGCAGGAGAACTTCAAATGCAAGTCATTCTATACAGAAATTTTCACTCTCTTCTTTTCAATGTCTGTATGGCTCTTTGTGTGTGTCTCTGTGTGTGTATGAGTGTCTGAGAGTGTATTGCATACTGTCTATTCTTCTATTGATATAGAACCATAATCAATAAAGATGGCTTCATTCAAACATTCATCGAAAACATGTCAAAGAATCAATGACATGTCAACACCAACTTCTTTCCTTCCCTCCTAACATCCACGAAGAAAGCAATAAAAGCATTGAGAGAATACAAAGGAAGAACAAGCAGTTGGATTAGTATATATATACGCACACACACACTCATACATACATATATAGCAAGTGATCAAAATCAGCCACGCAAAGTCTCTGTTTTGGATGATTGCGAAAAGCAATTAAAAAAATTAGCTTCGAAGATTTGCATCGAAAGTGAGTGATTGATTTTCTATGGGAGTGTGTGTGTGTGTGTGGGAGGGTGTGTGTGTGTGTGAGTGTATGTGTAGATTTTTGAGTAATTTCAGTACATGATGTGGGCGTGTCAACTGCATGTCTGCCGATTGTTAAATTTTATTGGTTGATGGTTCTGATTTTTCTTCTTTTATTCTTTCGTTGTTAACGTAATCGAAATACATTTAAAATCTTTAATTATTCTGCATGATTTCTGCGACTTTCATGAGTTCTAAGAGGAGAACGAAGACGGAGAAGAAACAGAAAGAAGAGGAAGATGAAGACGAATACGAAAAATTTGCTGTAATTTTTATCAAAAATATTCCTTAGTTTATTTAATTCATTTTTGATCCAAATAATTTTTATTATTCTTGTTTTCTGATTTAATAGTAAAATTATTCACTGAACACATCAGAATGATTTCAATGGTGACGCAACACTTGATGATATTTATTATATTTTCTGATTCTCACGACTGGTCGCTGAAAATCGGGACGCTGCGACTGGCGCCAGTGGTAAACTTTTAAAAAATCACTCAGACTTCTTTAAGTTTACACTTTCACTATAATCCCCATTTCTCTCTCTCGCTCTCTCTCTCCCCCTCTCCCTCTCTCGCTGCCCCTGCTAGACGACTTCCTGACACTTTCTCGGCTTCTTCTTGACTGCTTTTTCCCACTCCTTGTTTCTGTGCTACCTTCTGTAATCCTCTTTGGGCCCTTTCATTCCCCTTCCACTCTCCTTAAATCTCAAGAAACTCCAACACAGTGAAGCAGAAAGAAATTGAAAACTCACGCTTCTTCATACTCGAGTTATTTGAGGTCAATTAACACGCTCCCGCACAGCTATTTCATCTTCTTCTTCTTCCTCCTCATCTTCCCCATCTTCTTTGTCCTTCCTTCTTCATTCCGAGCTTAGTAAATGGTGACTTTAGCCACGTTTAAATCCTTTAAATCGCTAACAAGTTGTTGCGTGAAAGATTGTGGAATAAACTACTCACAACCCACAACCACACGCACTCATGCCCACCCACACATACCCAATACTCTAATGTGCAAACACGCCCACGCTCTCCCCCCCCCACACACACACACACACATACACACACACACACACATACATGGAGTAGTAGTTATCTGTTGAACCTTTCGTTCAATTGAACCATGCGTCTAACAACGCGTGTGAAGAAGCTTAACGAAAGATTTGTAAGTAATTCATGAACAATTTTCAGATATAAGATTAGAAGAGTGGTGAGAATAGATGGAGGGGGGGGTGAGAGGTAGAAGAGGAGGGAGAGTAAAGCGTTTTTATTTATTAGTTTTCTAGTAGTAAGTTTTTCGTACTGTCGATACACGTACACTAGACGTAATCGGAAAGTGTGCATTAGCTTCAAATGAATTTTGCTTGCAAATGAATCGTATACGAAACGTACACGAAGAGTACGCGAATCGTACACGAAACGTTCACATAATGTACATGAAACGCACACGAAACCTACACGAAACGTTCACGAAACGCACACAAAGCGCACACGAAGCGTACACGTGTAAAACGTATCTCTTGTACATGGAAACGTGGATCTGGTACTCGGGAAGTACACGCACCATTCTTTTTACCCTTTGTAAGTTTTCTGAAGCCTCTTTCACAATAACAATGAAGTGTGCAAAACCCCGCCCGTCAAACTGTTTTTTTTTAAATTGTGTTCACCCTTCCTTTTTATTTGAACCCTTTAATTTTTGGTCGAGATCAAAAAAATACCACAACAGGTAATATTCTCCCCCCACCAGCACCCAAAAGTGGATGCTTCTTCTTCATCTTCTTCACTTTTTCACCTCTTCTCTGGAGAGCGTCTGAACTCTCATCAGCTCTCATCTCGCGCTCAGAATAATAAACAGCTTGACGAAGTGCTGCGAACTTATTTCGCCTTTTTATTTTTCTAGAATTTATTTATAATTTTAATAAATGCATTTCCCCCCCCCCCCTAACTTGGGGGAGGGGGGGTAGGGGACTTCTCACTCTCATCCGCCTCTTTGCGGAGTGGAAAATATTACTCAAGTAAACACTCTTCATCGACATACTTTTTTATTTAGGTTTACTTCGGTGCCCACAGATTTATTTTGCCCACTAATTCTCATCACTTCAGCTATTTGTGAATACGGGGGTGTGATCTGAGGGCGGGGGGAATGTTAAAAAAAACAAATTTCAGAAAATTTTGTGAAAGAATTTTTCGCTTTATTAAGAGAAGTTTTATCGTCGCGGCACGATTTCTGAATTGAATTAAAGTGTGAGCAATAAAGTGGAAGGAAGAAAGGAAGGAAGGAAGGAAGGACGAAGAAAAAAAATGTAATAGGGGGAAAAACCGAACTGAAGCATCCAGATCTCGAGCTTAACGTTGGCATCGCTTCGTGTACCTGAGTTTCATAAGTTGTAAGTTTGTAAGTTGAATGAAAACCAGCAAATTATGTAATCAACGAGGAGTGGTGAGGGTTGTTTCAGGTGAAACACAGAAGGAGAGACAGAGCGAGGGTGGAAATGTTTGAAACTTGCTGAATTAACTGCATTAAAAAAATTGCGAACATCAGCAACAGCAGTCGCAGTGGCAACAACAAAAATAATAACATCAACAGCAATGGAACAACAACAACAACAGTATCACCATCATCATCAACAGCAACAACAACAACAAGGGTGTTTCTTAATACAAAAAAAATTAAAACAGGATCTCAAGGTTGCCTAATTTTATTTGAATTACCTGGAGGAAGTGGGCGTGGTTGGGGGGGGGGGGGAGGTGAAAAAGAGTGGATATCAAGTAATCGTTTTGATGAATTTTTATAGCACGATTAGTATAACAAGGACAAAAATTCAAATATTATTATTATAATGCAAAAATTTAAGAACAAAATTTTATTTTATAAAAAAATGTACACACAAAAATGAAGCTTTAAAAAATTTAACGACATTTAATCAACATTTCAAGAATTTATGTATTTTATATCATTTTATAGTGTGCTTTATTTAAATATTGGAGACTTGGAATTCGAGTGGGTTTTAAACCAAATTAAAGACGAATTAAAGCCGAATTCCAAATATTTTTACCAACTTTTAAGCAAAGTTTAGAGTAAATATTCATTATAATAAGATCACATTTTAAATTGAAACTAAAACGTAATTTAATTCAGTCGAATTTAAGATTTAAATCCATGCGAAAGCCGAATCGAATTCAACTCGAATCGAGTGGCTTTCATCGAGTCAGCTTTCAGTGTTTACAGTAATATTTTTATGGAATAATTGATATATCTCAATCGAGATGTCTGTCGGAGATCCTGATAGTTATCCGTCTTCAAGTATTAACATAAAACTTCCATTTCCTCCCTTTTTTCCCCCCTCGAGCTTTTAATCGCTTTGTTTTGTTTGCATTTGAAACCAGAGAAGTTTTCACAGAAAAAAATGCGTCACAATATTTCAAGGGCTTGAATTAATTATGCTAATGAGATGGAAGAAGAGGAAGAGGAAGAAGAAGAAGAAGAAGAAGAAGCAGAAAAAGAGGGACTAAAGTGGGAGCGTTGTTTGATTATGATGACATCATTTATTGTGTTCGACTTTTCATTCATTTGGTTTCGTTGAAAGGAAATTTTGTGGGAGCAGCTCAATAAAAATGTGTGTCATAAAAATAATCTTCGCCTTAAATGAGAGAGAAAATAAATAAAAACAAAAACAAGTTAAGAGAATAAAATCATTTCGTGCAATCACTCAAGTGGAATCTACTTCAGTGAGTGAAGTCAATAAGAAGAAGAAGCAGAAAAAATCCGAGTATAATATGCAAGATGAACATAAAAATATAATGTTGTTTTGTGATTGCGAAAGTGGAGGGAAAACACTTGAAAAAGAAGAAGTAAAACAAGAAAAAGGAGACAACCAACAACAAAACAACAACAATAGCGAATACAAATGATCAGCAGGGTTGCATTTCGAAGAAAATCGCACTGATTGAGAAGTCATAAAAAGCAACGAAAACAGCCCACAAAACAAATCGAAACAACAACAACCTGCTGTGTATTTTAATGACACTTTTACATCAGCGTCATCATCATCATTAAAGTTATCAACCCATAATAATTAAATAAGGAAAAACAAAGAAGAATGCGAAGAAGAAGCACACGGCTCGGCCTTAATTTCCAAGTCCTTCAAATCGAAGTTGAATTTATTTTTATGGCGTATGTAGAGTTGAGTTGATATCCACCCCTCCACCCTCCACCGCTACGTAATTAGCTCGTAAACAGTTACGTTACGGATGACGACCGCAAATAAACCAGGTCACTGGATAACATTAAATCGCGATTTCGATATCGATAACTTTGTCAGCAGGGAAGTCGAAGGAGAAAAAAAGAGCGAGAGATAGCGAGGGAGGGAGACAGAAAGAGGAAGCGAAACAGAGAGAGAGAGAGAGAGAGAGAAAGATAGAGACGAAGACAAACAGAAGCCACCTCCAGTTGATCCTTCTGCTGTCCTTCTAAATTCAATCAGCCATGGCACAAAAATACTCTCTCTCTCTCTCTCTCTCTCTCACTGTCACTCTCCCTCTCACTTCTACTCTCACTTTACTGTGATTATATTGTATGTTCCAGGATAAAATAGTTCATTGTTGAATTAGACGTTCGTTTTAGCCACCTTTAAATTCAAATGAGATGAATGAGTACAACAACAACAACAAGAATCAACAACAAAAACAATACCAACAACAACAAATACAACACTGATGACTGTATCAACCCATGACGATGATGACATTTAGACAACAGTAACAAGAATGACGACGTCAGCGTCAATGTCGAAGACCTTTCATCAAAATTTACCGTTTGTGAGTTTTTACGACTGCAGAAGAAGCCGAGCAACAACAACAACACCAACAACAATAATAAAAACATAACCACAGCCGCAAATCGAACTCCCATTGAAATCACTCGTCGTTGAGTCGTCGTTGAAGATACTTCATCGTTCGGAGCTCAGAACGGGACATTTTGTGGAGGTTTTGTTCTTGTTCTTTCACTCTGCTTCGTGCTCTTCTCCATTATGTTTTTATTTCGTTATTATAATCAGTTTTTTCTTTTTATTTCCTTGTTATATTTTAATGTTTTAATGAAAATGAAACTCGATTTGCTGCCGTCTCAACCGGGTTGCCAGATGTTTACCGTTAGACGTCGTTTTGCTGCAATTTTTATGGTCCTCGAATAATAGACTGAATAATAATAATTAATTTCCTTTATTAGCCATTAAAAGCGGTTACGAAAATAAAATCTCTTTAATATTTTTATTCATGTTTAAATTATGAAAATTGCAATAATTTGTATCTTTATAGTAAAAAAACTAAATGATTTCAAATTCAACGGAAATGGAATAGAATTAAAATTTATATTTTTTTATGTTATTTCTATAAAATTTCAATTTCAAAACAGACAGAAGAAGAAGAGGAACAAAAACAATCGAAACAACAAAAACGCTTTCAATTACAAAAATGACGCTGCTGCTGCTCTTCTTCACATCGCCGCAGAGTTCGTTGTTAACCCAAATTTAAAGAAGGCTCAACAACAATAAGAACAACAACATCACCAACAACAACAACAACGCCAAAAACAAGAGCAACAAAAATAAGAGCAACAAAAATAAGACTCAGCAAGGAAAAAAGCATGAGCAAAAATATAAAAGAAAGATAAAAGAAAACTATTATAAAAACACAGTTTTAACATCGACAGACAGACAAATGAAAGCACTTAAACGGGAACACTTAAAAAACGGGGTCTCAAAGAAATATTAATAAAAAATACAAAACAATAAAACCGTATCAACAAAACCAGCATCAAAAGGATGAAATTGACAACCATAACAAATGTGATTCAGCGAGACAATCAAAGAGAGCAGAGAAGGGAGGTGGAAAGAAGAGAGAAGGCGAGAGGAAAGAAATTCGAATAAAAGAAAGAAGAGAAAACAGTGAAAGCGATCAAAATGAGAAGGAAAAGAGGAAGGTGGGGCTTATGAGGAAAAACACACACCAATTTTGAAAGCCTTAAGACTGAATCTCCACCCCGCACTCTCAGGATGCGCTGTCACTCCTCCCTCTCTCCTTCCCACCTCAATTCGATGTCTGTTTTGGCGCATAATTTTTTAACTTCGTTCTTTTCTTCCTTTTCGTCTCTTTGGAGCCGATTTCTTTCCCTCTGTTTTTCGATTTTATATCAGGTGAGTTGATGTTCTCGTTTATTTAACTTTTTTCTAGATTTTCTTTTTTTAATTCGTGGCGCATTTTTCAGTCTCAACGGAGAAGCTTAAATAAATTGAATATAAAATGAAAGTGAAGACTAAATGAAAGGATGAATTCGTGGATGAACGCATGGATGGGTGTTTTGATGGGTGGACGGATGGGTGGATGGATGGATTGATGTGTGGATGGATTGATGGATGGTAGATGAACGAATGAAGTGTGCAGAGAAAGTGAAAAATCCTGCGGAGAAACGATTCAAACATGTGCAGACAACGCAATCTAGTGATTATGTTTGTATGTGTGTGTGGGTGTGTGTATAAGTGTGAGTGTGTGCGTGTTCATGTCTATGGTTGTGTGTTTCCGTTGATGAATTTAATAAAGTTCTTTTGTAATCGGAAAAATTGAGAACAAATTTTGTCTGAGTTTTTATTTTTTTGTAAACTTTTTTCTTGTGGCAAAAAAAAAACAAACTTAACGAGACCTTGAAATAAATTAAATTTTGCTTGCTTATGTTGCCAATCGGACAGATTTTTCTTTCTTTTCTTTAAAAATAATTAAAAAAGAAAGTTTATTGGACACTCGTTTGTTTTTAGTTTAGAAAAATACCCATTTTATCAAAATTGAGTTTAATTTATAAACAACATCGTTAGCTTGAAGCTATTAACTACACAAATACACACAATATACCCAAATATATACGATGCATACACTCACTCTTATATTCCATCTTCAGAAAAACAGAGAATCATGAAAGAATGCGACAGAAAGAGAACGAGCGAGAGTGAGAGAGTTGCAAAGTGCCTCAAATGTTCGTAGCTATTAAAAACTCATTTTTCATTAATAAATCTACAAAAATACACAACAACCCAGCAGAAGTGGTGACGGAAACCAGGGTTGGGGTGAGGAAGGGAGGGGAGGGTGGGGTAGTATCCCTTCCTAGCGTGTAGCAACTTCAGTGCATTGAATGAGAAGCACAGAACGGGTGAATGTTAAGAGTTGCCTCTGGTCTTAATTTAGAGCAGTCGAAGCAACACAACAACAACAACAACAGCAACACAAACGACAACACAAACAACAACACAAACAACAACACAACCGACAACACAAACATAGAAACACACACACACTCACTAGTTTACTTCATACTCTACTACATTCATTGAAACTTTGGTTCGTCTGTAAAGCGGAATAAAAAACCAGAAAGAGTGTTAACTTCAGCCTGGCCGAAGTTCATATACCCTACACACGTTTACTTAAAAATTAAGCGTGGCAATGGTCTAATTTTTTTCCTTTTCAATCTCAAATATGCCTGTGACGACAGAGAATATTCGTGTCATATTTGGTGAAAATATTTCTATTCGTGCTCCTGTAATCGAGTTTTATTTAATTAGTGGGCGGACCACGCCCATTTGTGGTAGTATTTTTTGGTCAGAGACAGTGGACTTCTGGACAAAATTTCAACCGCAAATTCGTTCTACAAGCTGAGAAATTGAGCTATAAGCATGGATGAATTTATATTCACTATAAAAAGTGGGCGTGGTAATGGTCCGATTTTGCCCATTTTCAATACCAATGAATTTCTAATGTTAGGCAATATTCGTGCCAAATTTGATTAAGATATCTCTATTTGTGCTCCTGTAATCGACTTTTATTTAAATAGTGGGCGGACCACGCCCATCTGATTTGTGATCTGATTTGGTCATGGACAATGGACTTCTGGACAAAATTTCAACCGCAAATTCGTTCTACAAGCTGGGAAATTGAGTTATAAGCATGGATGAATTTATATTCACAATAAAAAGTAGGCGTGATAATGGTCCGATTTTGCCCATTTTCAATAGCGATGAGTTTCTAATGATAGACAATATTCGTGCCAAGTTTGAAGAATATATCTCTATTCGTTCTCTTGTAATCGTGATTTCCACAGACGGACAGACAGACAGACAGACAGACAGACAGACAGACAGACAGACAGACGGACGGACATGGCTAAATCGACTCAGGAGGTCACGCTGATCAAGAATATATATACTTTTCTATACCTGTCACGCCTCCTTTAATGCGTTACAAACGGAAGGAGTAAGTGAATATACCCTATTCACTTCGTGTGTAGGGTATAAAAATGCTGTTTTCTTGAGCTGCCGAGCAGGAAGTCTGTGTTAATGTATCCGGTTCATGGGGTTGGCAGGGTTGCTCAGATCGGATAAACTGTAGTTTTACAAGCTCCATAAAAAAATAAATTTTCAGATCCAGGAAAGTCGTGCGTCTCTTTCGTTAAACTACTCGTAAACTGGAGCCACCACGACGTATGAGTTACTTTAATTGAGGAAACTTTTCTCATTTCCACTGTTTGCAAAGTGATGCATGAGGCCTAAACTTGTTCCTCACCCTCCTCCCCGCTCCCCCATCTTCTCTCATTATTATTTTGTTTCTTTCACTTTTCTCTGGCTTATTTTTGCTAATTTGTATCATTAATTTTGAGTGCTCGCCGAGATCCGGGAGAATGTTCCAACAGCTTCTCCCACCAGACCCCCCCCCCACCCCCGCGGAACCACAACCCCCTCTGATGCCAAGAACGATGAAGTACGAGTGATTATTAATTTTAATTGCTTTTAATTATGTTCTTTGGAAGGAAAAAACCGGGAAAAAGTCTGAATACAGCAGTTAATTAAATAAATTGATGCATTTTGTGTGAAATTAATCGCTTTTGTTCGAAAGAGTGAGAGAGAAGGGGAGAGAAGGAGAGAGAAGGACTGAGAAGGGAAGAGAGAAGAAGAGAGGAGCAGAGAGAAGAAGAGGGATTCAAATTTTCTGCTGCAGAATGACCAAAAAACAATTAATTTAATTCTGTGGTGAGAGCTTCAATTAATTTACTAGAATTTCACTGAAACTTCGTTAATACACATAAAATCATTGAATGAATACCATAATATATGGTACACTATAAATAAATGACAATAACAAAGAATTGAAGTTGAAAAAAGTTATAGTTTTATGTCGGTTGTAATTACTGTTTAAATTATTGGGAAAAATTTCCATACTTATAATAAAACAGCGAAGAAATCTTTGCGAAATCAACATTATTTCAACATCATTGCAACATCATTGCAACATTATTTCAATATTATTTCAATATTATTCCAACATTATTCCAAAACCATTGCAACATCATTTCAACATCATTGCAACATTATTTCAATATAATTTCAATAACATTGCGCGACATCGTTTTGACATCTTGTTCGACATCCTTTTAATTCCATCGTTTTGAGAAACATTCCTCCATTCTACAGTGATGGAGGAAGCGAAGAGTGACGTGGAGGGAGCGAGGAGGGAGTGAAGAGAATTTAAATGAAGACGAAAACCGCATCTGAAATTAATTAGGACGGTGGTGCCACCTGCTGCAAACGATGTCTCCACCCCACGACAGTCTGTCAATCATACTTTTCGTGGTGACGATGCGGTGTTTACGCAATCATTTTCTCAACACTGCACTCAATGAAGTCTTCTTTAAAGAGGATTCCATGTTATTAAGTGTTTGCGGAGGATGGCGGTAGATGGCGGTAGAGGGGGAGGACGGTTATAAGAAGATTATAGAGAACTATTTTGGTTATCGTATTCGGGTGAAGAGGAGACAAGAACGTGGTGAGGTCTCACCGCGTCGCGTCTTCTAATTGAATTGAATTTCGGTTGAGCTTCATTAAATTCATGTTTGTCAACGTCACGTTTAATGACAAGCGAAATGACAGGGAGATGACAGATAGACAGAGATGAGTGATAGAGAGAGGCGACAGCTAGAAAGAGATGGCAGACAGACAGACAGACAGACAGACAGACCTCGCTAAGTGACTTGATGACTGAATAATTTATTGACTGGGTTTCTGGCTGATCATCAAACTGAAAGAAAATCGAAGTGACTCTCAACCTTGAACAGAAAAACAAACTTAAAGAGACTGACTGAAAGACTGACTGTCTGACTGACAATCAGATTGACTCTCAGACTGACTCTCAGGTTGACTTTCCGACTGACTTCTTGACGAACTTCTTAAGAGACTTTTTATGTTATTCTTTCTTATTGACAACGATGATGATTCTTTGACTACTTCGTTTGCTTTTATTTGTCCTTTTTCTTAACCCTTTTGTCTCTTAGGCTCCCATAGTCCTTCCTCTCTTCCTTCCTTGTCCCCCATCATACTATTTTATTCAACCCTTTTTTACATTCCGATATCCTTGTAAATGAAGCCTTAAATTAAGAAAGCGAATAATTTTCTTGATAATTCACGGTATCAAAAGAAGAAAAAAAGAAGGACAAATGAAGAAGAAGAAAGAAGTAAAGAAGAAGGAGGAGATGAAGAAGAATCATAAAAATAAGAAGCAAAAAAGAAGAACCCAATCGGATGGGGATGTAATAAGATGCTAAGGAAGCGGAAAGCTATCCAAGCCAAAGTACAAAAGGACAAAACGACTGTTCGAGTCCCGGACGCCGTGAGTCCTTCGCAGCCTTCCTTCGCAGCTGTCATTTAAATGTCATGTCAGAATTGGCGATGGCCGCAGGTGACGCTGAGTCCAATCGAACAATTGTTGGATTTAATTTTATTATCGAACGATTGTCGCTCGACTGAGTGACAAACAAACGGATACAGAAGCAGAAAAGGACATACGACAAAAGGACACAGGTAATTTAAAATTATCTCTGTGTTTTTTTTTTTTTTTTTGCTTTTTTTTTGTATCGGTTTCTTTATTTCCGTTGTTGCATTTTTAATGGGTTGTAATTTCATGCAATTTATTCACACTCGTAAATGATTATTTTATTTATTGTATTTAATTTTCTGTGGGTTGAATTTTTGTATTCCTTTCATTTTTATATATTTTTGTATACATAATTTTGTTTAATTTTATTATTTTAATTTATTCGCTTTTTTATTCTCAGATGGTCATCTTTTTTTCTTTCTTTGTCGGTTTTCTGTAGCAAAAAAAAAAGCCATGTAATGAAAATTTAATCAGCTCAAATTTATTTTATTGTCTTTTCGATAAAGAAGAAAACTTTTAACATTCGTAACAGGAAATTATAACACTCTATACAACAACAATCGAACACATCCTCCATCAGAATGTAGAATGTGAGTAAGTTTTTAGGCGCCAAGCGACGTGAGCAGACGTGCTCCAAAACATGTTTTCTTAGACGGAAACTCAATAAAGGCCTAAAAATAGAAACGACTACAAAAACAACTACCAAAAAAAAAAAAAAAAAAACTACGAAAAGAACTACAAAGAATGAGTAGAAGGGAGGAAAGTAGAGTAGCCCGAGTGAGGGGCGGGAGGGGATGATGTTGGAGGGCAGCTAGACGAGGGACGTTGATTTCTCGATGAGGTTGTGTGTGTGGGTTTGTTTGAAAATTCAAATCGTCGAGGATTCTTATGAACTGTGATTAAGTCCTGCGAAGGCGCTGACATGTCTACAAGAAGGACAAAAATTAATACTGAGATTCCTTGGATACACAGGAGTATGTCCGAATATGCGTATGTGTGTGTGTGTGTGAGTGTTTGTGGTTGTGTGTGCTACATGCCTGTGTGCCTTAAAAGTTAGCTGTAAGTGTTCTATCGATTGTGAATCCTTGTAAAAGTGACCCAGAAAAACCAAAGACGTTCACTTGATTTTCCTTCTCTAGGACAGAACGAGGACGCTTCTAACAGGACCCTTCTTCTTCTTTTTCTTCTTCTTCCTCGCATGCTTCTTCATCCTCTTTTAATAACTTCTTCATAATTCTTCATTTACAAGAATGTCTTGTATCGAGAATTGCAATTCGATTAAAATTTCATTTAAATTCAATAAAATACAATATATATTATATGTACATTCTTCAAGATGTGGCTTCGATTCTCATTTGTTTGGTGAATAAAGGAAGACTTTAAATATGTTCTGTTCATACTTTAAGGAAATCCAAACAGCAGGAACTTCCTAAAAGTATGCTATGAAAAATCGACTCCGACACCGAAACCAACACCGACAACAAAATCAAAGGATTTCTGATCTATTTACACAGCAGGCGTTGGATAAATTTATTTGTCGTCGTTAGTCTTCTTCTATCTCTCTCTCTCACTCTCTCTCTCTCTCTCTCTCATTCTCTCTCCTTCTCTTCTCTGCTCACCTAATATTTGTTTACTGCTTCCTGTTGGTTTGTTTTGAATCTTGTCGTATATGTTTTTCCTTGCTTAAATTTATTTAATGGCAACAAACTTATTCGGAACTCATACTCAAGTTCATTTTATCGTAGAGGAATCGGAGAGAGAGGGGGAGAGTGAGAGAGAGAGAGAGAAAGAGGGATAGATTACGTGTGTTTCAATGTTCTTGTTGTGTGCTGTTGTTTCTACTTTCTTTATTTTTATTATATTGCTATGCATGGTTTTTGCTCATGTTGTTGTTGTAGTTCCTGGAGTTCCTGGTTTTTTTCCCACCCCGCTTATGATTTATTGACAAAGTTTTTGCCTCAGTTGATTTATTAGAAAAAAAGCAAAAGTGTGAACTTTCAGTGCAACAACAATCATTTAATCAACTTGTTCTTGGTGAATACTTTGGTGCTACCAAATTATTAGTTCTTCCGAGTGCGGAATAATAAATAGAGACACTGTAATTAATTAAGATAGATAAGATATTCTAGGACTATCAAAAATACACAAAAATACACCAAAATACACAAAAATACACCAAAATACACAAATAAATAAAAGATTAGATTTCTGCGAAACTTTCACTTGAATCTATTGGACAAAAGTTGAGTTTTAATAAACGAAATCATACTGTATACGGGTAGATACACATGAATGGCATTCTTTATAGGTATTTGTAGAAAACCCAGCATTCAAACATCGTCCTTTATAAAGCTTCAGCTGCAGAAGTTCTCCCGTTTTTTTTTTTTAATTGGCCAAATCGAGAGAATAAAATTCCATTCATGAGATAACTGTCACGTGCATAACAGTACCATGACTGGGAGAAAGAATACTCAATGTTTATTATTCACGCAATACAATAAACAAGGATCTCTACCAGCACTTCACTTAACCACCTTTCATCTCTCTGTGTGTGTGTTTGTGTGTGGGTGTGTGAGTGTGTGTGCCTGTCTGTGTATGTGTGTATTTAGTTGTACCATCAAAAGTCTTCAAGTAGTCTTCAGTAATAACAAAACCAACAACAAAAATAAGAACACGTTACTTCAAGCATCTCAAGCAGAGAGTTTTTTCGCTCTTCCAACCGTTTTTTTTTCCTTCTTCTTCAAGTGCATGGATTCAATAACATTCTACTTGTGTCCTTGTTCAGTTAGTAACTAGATAAATAAAAAAAACGAACTCTGCAGGTGGATGGATGAATTGTTGAATGGATGGTTGGATGGATGGATGGATGGAGAGAAAACTTTTCTCAAGCAGCCTTTCAAGTTGTCCAATTATAACCGCAATTCAATTCAGAATAATCATCATCATAGAAATAAAATAAAACAAAACAAAAGAGAACAATAAAGAGAAAAATAAGAATACAAAACAGTGGGGAAAAAGTAATAAAATATTTCCTCTTCAATAAAAATTGTGAAAATAAAAAAAAAATTGTAAAAATAAAATAAATTCTTCCTTCCGAAGGCGAACAAGTATTACAAAAAAATGCATTCGAGTGCATAAAAAATTCCATAACATGCTGGAGGAAGAGTTGAAACCCGTTCAACTCCTTTCTTTGTCCTTCCCGCTGGTTTCACTGACTGCCTGCCTGCCTTCTCGCTCACTCGGTCGCAACTCAAACTCACGCCACGAAAGGCGACAACTGAAAAATGTAACAAAAACAACAACAAAACAGAATACAACACTTTCAACATTTACAACAACAACAACGACAAAATTGCTGCAATCCGCGGTTGTGTGCAACCCTGACAGCGAATGGGTTACTTTTAAACCCAAAAGTATGTTAAAATTTTCGCTTCGTTTGTGTCAAAAAGGAACTAAAAAGTGAACAGTTAAACATATGTGGAAAAGAGACAGAGACAAAGAGAGGGAGGACAAAAAAACAGAGATACTTAAAGTAAGAGAGAATGAATGAGAGATAATGTGAGATGTGGAAAAAAAGAAGAAGTCTGTGTGTGTGTCCTTGAGGGTGTATTTTGTGTTACTTCGAGTTACTTTTTATAAACTTTTCTGGGTTTCTTTTTCATACTCACTAATTTAAAGCTGGCCAAATTCTGTGTTCTTTTTTAGTTCTACTTTTTAGGAACAATTTTCTGAGTTTTCCACAAATCTCGGTGATGGTGAGATGTGAAGAAGAGTACAGTTGATGAAGAGGTAAAGTTAAGAAAAATAATAATAATAAACTAGGTATTTCTAAATCGAAACTTTGAAAGTTTGCAAGTTTAATAGTTTCATTTAAATGGAAGAAAGTTGGTCAGTTATTCAAAGTCAAAAGCATCACTAGAGTTCGTATAGAATTAAGAAGTTTTATTATAGAAACTATAATTATAGAGAAATACATACTTAATAAAACTACTGCTAATAAGAAAGTTTATGAAAGAAAGTCCACAGAATACTTTTTACGGTTATAAGTTATACAAATAATTGAAGAAGAATAAGAAAGACATCATGAGGGAATATATGATGGTCATTATTTCTGCTTTTTTCTCTTGTCTTATGTATCAAATAAACAAAATTGAAGCAACATATGATATCTAATACGAGTTTACTTACATAAACAAACATATTTTATTTGGGTAAACATATCAACTCATGATATATAGTATGTCTATCTATGACACATCACATGTTCCCAAAGAAGAACTTTTAAATAACCTGCAGTTGAATTGAATTGTTCGCAGCTTGTTTCATGTTTCCGATTTCTATTGTTTCTCTTCTCTTTTCTTGTCATTCCAACCGTTTTTATTGTTGTTTTTGCTTTTGGTTTTTCCAGAAAAGCTTTTAAACAAATGATTTTGTTTTGTTGTTGTTTTTGTTTTTGTATTTTCAACTATTTTCAACTCCAGCTGAAAAACTACGGTTGACAATTTTGATGACTTCGCGATGGTATTTTTAATTCATTTCCAACGCACTAAAACTCTTTCTCTCTCGCTCTGTTTCTCTCTTTGTTATGTGATCTCTCTCCTTCACTAGCTCCCCCTCTCTCTCACGTAATGTTTGTCTCTTTCGTTCTTTTTACTACATTCACTCAAATCTGGATTACTTACTGCCACAAAAGTGTTGACAACTGGAACCGTTTTACTGCAAAACCATTAGAATTTCGCATGTGATGAGTGTGGAAGTTTTTTTGTTGTTTTAATACTTTAAAGTAGGACACCAAAATAGTTGTCTCTATCTATCGCTCTCTCCCTCTCTCTCTCTCTCTCGGTAGTAAACAATTCCATTTGCATAAAATTGCTTCAATTTTTCATTCGTACCTTGTTTAAGCCTCCGACTTTCTGAACTGTGCGAAGGTGATGAGAATGGAGAGGATGTTCGGTGAGAGGAGTGGAAAAGAATGATGGAATGACGGGTTGATGGAGTGACAGGTTGATGGAGTGACAGGTTGATGGAATGATAGAACAATGAGAGTACTTCTTCATCTGCTTTCTGTTGCCATGGAGTTAATAAGGACTTAGAGAGAGAATAGAAGAGAAGAGCCGAATTTATGAAGACGAGAAACCCATATCACCCAAAGTGCTGTACAGAGCCCTACAGCCCATCCATCTTTATTAAGTGTTGTGGCCTCGTATGTTCACAATATCAATCATCATGCATCTTTACAAATGTTGCAGCAACAGCAGCAGCTGCCATTAGTGTTGTCTAAATTGTGTGGGTGTATTTGCGTTAAGAGACTCTAGCAACAATATACTCATCTATACTCGGAACTTATTGTTTCTCCAACAAAACACATGCGTCACAAGTGTTGATATCGAACGGTGTCGATTTTAATTTCCTGCCTGATAAAAAAAGCTTATTCAAGGCACATTTCATCATCATCATCATCTTCATCCTCATCCTCATATTCATCGCGATCCTCATCTTCATCCTCATTTTTATCCTCATTTTCATCGTCTAGATGAGTAATTGTTTATTATTGTTGTTGCTGCTTCTGCTCAAATTCATGTCTTAATAACAGACTTCTTTCTTATTTTATTGTATTTATTTTATTTATTTTTCCATTGGTTTTTTATGTCACTCGATTGTCACAGAAAACGGATGCTGATGTTGCTCCGTGTTGCTTTTCTATCCGACATAATATTAGTTTTATTTATCCACCGACCATGTTAACTGTCAGTGTTTTAATTAAATTTCAAGGAACGCGACGTGTATCCATTTTTTTCGTCTCTTCTTCTTCTTTTTCTTCTTAGTCCTGTTATGTTTTCTTCAAGAAAGAATCAATTATAACTTTAAGCTTTTAGTGTATGAAAAAGTATCACATGACAGATGATGCTTGTGACATTTCATCTCTCATCACAATTAGCAGTTAGTCAGTCTCGTTGTTATTCATCATCCATCATTAGGACCATTATTATCATCAATACCATCACCATCATCATCGTCAATACCATCACCATCATCATTACCATCACCATTATCATCACTTTTGATGCATGTCTAACTTTCTAGACTTAATTTTTCAACTTTTTCCTCCCTGTGATGAGTGATGAGTAAAAGAACGTGTACAACTTGAGGTAAAAACAATGTACGTCTTCTTTTTACTTACATTATATTATTGTAACTCCACTCTTGAGCCTGTGAAAAGGTCAATTACAGCATTTTTCAAATTCTACTATTATCTCTACTCCAATTCACTCAAAAACTTTAGAATGATGACGATGATGATGTATAAACAGCTTATGTAACTCAGGTAGAAATGTTTTTCTTTTAGTTCTTCTTTTTATTTATTCTATTCTACAAATGAAATCATTTCCGCATATCAAAAGTTGAGCTACGAATTAATTCGAAATCGTTTCTCGGCAGCTTCAAAGCGAACGCGGTAATCAAATATTTCGTTGGTAGCATAAACTAAGGATCATAATTAAAAGTATAGAGCCGGAAGGAGGGCGGAGAGGGAGCCAAGGAGGAAGGAGGGGACAGAGACAGATGTGAAACTCACTGATGCTCAGATATTCAAATATATATTTACCGAGCGTAGAATATATCAGCAGCTCAGCAACTTCGCCAAAGGATATGATTGCAAAACACACTCAGAGAATGGTAATGATTGCGTCAGTGCAAATATTTAATTTGTAGCTAGTCATTAACTAGCTGTGAGTAACGGTGAGTATCCGTGGGGCTCTACGATGCTGTGTATATGGTATTTCAGTAAATAACACGCTGAACAGATACCCGAACTAATTTTGTTGACCCATTTGAGTGAAGAATAAACATCAGACTCACATGAATACATAAGAATATACACACACTTTACACATTTTAATACACACACAATACACACTCACTTTATACACAAATACACACACAAACACAAGCAGATAATCACAGGGTTTCAACTAAAACACACGGTTTTAAGTGCTACACTCGATATTATTGTAGATTTAATGAGGAAAGGATATGCTTGAAAGGATAGTAAAAAAAAAACAAAATTTAATAAGCAAAATTTTGAAACGTGAGACTTCAAAATATAACTTTGAGAGTTTCTAGCAGAGTTTAAAATATAATTTGAATAGTTTGTTGCATCAAATAAAAGTTGTGCTTGTAAAGTTTATAGTTTTGATATTTTAATTGGTTTTTTATTTATTTTTTTCACATATTTTTTTCATTTATCTTTTTCATGTATTTTTTTCATTTTCTACTTGAGAAATGAAACCTGAAGTACGTATTTTTCAGTTATTTATTTTATGTATTTCCTTATTTTAGTCATAGAAATTTTTATTTTCTCCTTGAGTTGCTTTGCTTCGCTGATAAAGAATTCAACCATCGCGAGGGAGCGAGAAGGAGAAACAAAGAGAAGAATAGCTACTCTATATACATCATAGAGGTATACAGGCTTCAAACACACACACATACACATGCATCCACTTCTCAAAACTACTCATAAACTGCATATCAACTTTTTAATAAGCATACTTTTTAGAGTTCGTGTGTTTTCCAGAATTCTTTCCCCTTCAAAGTTTGTGTTGCTACTTTTGTTGCTGTTTCTATGTTGCTGCACCTGCTGCTAGTAATTTTAGTATTTTTTTTACTACTCTTTTTTTACTTTTAGTGATCATATTATTCAGCCTCTGCTGCTTCTTCTTCTGCTTTTTTAAGAGGCTTCGTTGCCGCTTCAGTGATAAATTTTAATTTAATTCTTCTACTTCAACATTTAATAAAATGTTGATAGAAAATCGAGTTTAATTTTAATTATTTTTTAGTTTTGCTCTCCCCTCTCCGCACCTCTCCTCACCCATCCTCCCAAGACCACTCCTCCTTCCCTCGATACTTTTCACTTTTCATTTCTCTCACTTTACACTCTCTTCTTTAATGTTTTAACATTTCTTTCCTTCTCCGTTTTGTTTGTAAATTATACTTCATTTATTCTTCTTAATGTTGTTGTCATGTTTTGAAAAAGGCAACCACAACAACGCCAGCTCCTGAATAATTATTCTCATTTTAATACTTATTAAAATTAATTAAGACCGATGTGAGTTCTCGTTACTTCCTCTTCTTTTCTGGCCATCATCCGCTGTTCAGATGTTGATGATTTTCTAACCTCGAAAAACGAATGATTTGCTTCACTTTTGGAAGGTTTGGATTTCGGTTGAAGTGGTAATGAAGGAAGGTGGTAAGGGTAGGTGTGAGCGATGGCACGGCGAAGGGAAAGAAGAGCGAAAGGAAGGATAAAATAGGAAGGGAGAAAGAAAGGAGTGGCGAAAGGAAAGAAGCGAGGACCAAAAAAAACCGGAAGGTAGGAATGAAGGTAGAAAGGATGGAAGGAAGAAAGGAATAACTAAGGAAATGAAGGACGAATGAAAGAAATCACCGATGACTGGAGAAAAGGAAGAAATACGAAGAGGATAGCATTTCTTGGAGTTGTCAGAATAAAACAGGTAACAAAAAAAAAGATTCTTTTTAATTTTCAAGTTCATTTCAAAGTTTTTCTATAGGAAGTCAAGAGTCTCTGTCTTCTATTTTTTTCTCCATTTTATTGTAGTAAAATCCTTGGACCAACTTTATTCAAAATCCTGAATCTTCTTCCCAGAATCGTGTATTTATTTTGTTGCCACAAATTAAACGAAGCTCCTGGTTCGAAAATTAAATATGCTCGGCGCGCTTTAAGTGCTTTTCTACGTATTCTACAAACGTGTTGCTAAATGCATCGTTTATTTAATTCACGCTCATTACATTGTTGCTTAGCACTTTCGTGGAATTTTCACCAACATCAACAACAACAGCAACATCGACAACAACAGTAACATTACCAACAACAGCAATAGCAAGATTAACAATACCTTATTGCTTAAGGAGTCAGACATTCAGCGAGAGAGTGGAGAGCGGGGAGGGAGGAAAAGACAGACCGACAGACAGATAGCTGTGTGTTCCCAACTTGATTATCCTTCGACAAATTGTTGAAATACTTCGAAGTGTGAAAACATCTTCGAACCATCCTTCTTTCCCTCTTTTTACCCTCTTCTTAGAAATTTCAAACCCTCTTCTTACCCTATTTTTTCCCTCTTCTTATCCCCTTCCTTCCCTCTTCATAGCATCTTCTGATCATCTTCTGCTTCTATCTCATCCTCTTCATTTGCTCTTGTCTCTCCCCTTCTCTTCATCTTCTATCTCCCTCATCCTCTCCCCTACCTTCTTCGATCTCATTTGGTTTGTTTTTATGACAGCTTTATTTGTTGCTGTTTTTATTAATTTTGTTGTTGTTTTTCTTAATGTAAATGTTGTTGGTGTTGCTGTTACTCTCTCTCTCTCCCTCTCTTCTTCATCACGAACCGACTCTTCTTTCATTATACATTTTATGATGCCCATTTGCAGAATCCTTTCATTTCTGAATTCGTATCACGTTCACGGTTTTCTTCTGTTAAACGCCTTGAATGCTGCTTTAAATTTTGTTACTTTTAATTTTGTTTTTCCTTCTGCTTGTTTGCTTTTAATGTCCCACGTTAAAATATCTTGCTTTTAGATGTTCTCAGATGGTTTTTTTTTTGTGAAACATTTTGTTACTAAGGAAGCAAAGCAAAATGTAGGAAAATCAACAAGAATTCTTTAATCATTTAACACAGACTTAAGTTTGAAGCGTGTATTTATTCGGGTGAAGCGGGGCAGAATGACTGACAGTGGTTATAGTGGAGTTATATAACTATATACATATAGTTATATAACATAATATGGAGTTACACATTCTGGAAAGAACTAAATTCAAGTCTGATCTCCATGCGATGCCTTATGATTTCGTTATAAACTCGATATCTGAGAGTGGCACCCTAGAATTTCCCATCTAAAAATGGTGAGAAGATGTCACCTGTTTTTCTTCTTCTTCTTCTTTTTCCTCCTCTTCCTTTGTGTCACTTTCTGCTCCACGCTTTACTCCCTGCTTTGAGTATAACTCTTGATTTGTATTCATTCCTTTGAGTTTACAGTCAGTTGCATACATTTTCCTCTAGTTACCTTCCCTCCATGCCCCCCTCCTTCCCCGCCCCTTCGCTACTTTGAACTCCGGTCCAATCATCGCCGAAAATCGGGTTAACAGCATATTTGCTACGTTAGCAACGTCAGATGTTTTTTCGATTTTTATCGATGCTCAAAGCAAACGAATTGGAACGCGACTCAATATTAATACAATTTTATTTTCATCTGTTTCTGGACGAGAGGAAGGGTGGATGGGTGGGTGGGGGAGAGAAAAGGAAAAAAAGTCACATTTATTATCCTTCGAGTTGTTGCAAGGCGCGCTTTTTATTACTTGTGTTCGCCAATAATTTGCATTCGGAGTCTGAAATCGGTTCTCATATCATCTGGGTTGATGAACTCTGAACTGAACCCATTTGAACTGAACAACAACAATAATAACAAAAACAAACCCACCAACAACAACAATATTCATGCACATGAACTGTGACATCAACAGCTGTTGTTGGCTTGCATCCAAAAGGCTGTATTTAACTATACAACAACAACAACAGCAACACTACCAAAAACCTATATTCAGAGAGGCCAATTTTAAAAAACAGAAGAAAAAACGAACCAAGAATAAAAACTAATTAAACAAAACAAAAAGCAATAAAAACTGTAAAAAATATCAACGATTTATACAACGCCGCGGCGGTCGAAAAAACAATAACAACAAACAACTTGTGACTCAAGCTCTCAAAATTAAATTGTTTCACGCAATTATTAACCTTTGAACTCATCCAGTTTTGGGTTATTTTTAACATTAAATAACCACACGGGAGATCCACACGTTCACACTTTTTATTCTGTCGAAATTCTCAAAACAAATTAACATGAAAATCTGATGTCAACATCTGCATCTAAGCATCTGTATATCAACATGTGTATATAAACACCTGCAGAGAAAATGATTTAGTATTTTAATTTACCGTGTAAAAGAAACGAGTTCAAAAAGCTTTGCTTTGGTTTCTTGTTTGCTTTCTTTATTCTCTCCCACCCCAACCCGAAATATAGGAGGTACAACAAAATACAAAAGCAGTACGTTTCTTTGTTTTTGTTTAGCAACAAAACACGCAACTCTTTGTTCCCAAAAAAAATACTAACAACAAAAAAGCAGACATTAAACACAACTACAAACGAACAGAAGCAGCTTCATATTCGCTTTTTTACAGGCATCCCTCGAATAGCACGATACTCAAGTTGCACGTAACCCGACGACTTGCGTAAAAGTTGATAAACATTTCGACAAGCCTCGAATAACACGGAACTAATTAACCATTCTTCACGCTACCAATTAACCCGGTTATTCGAGGGATGCCTGTATTTCATTTTAACGACATGAATAAAAACTGACGGCAACCGCGATGGCGACGTTAAACGGATAACGTTGCTGGTGGCTCTGGCAACTTTGTTTGGATACATTTAGGGCTGGTTTGTTGCGGGAGCGAGAGAGAAAGAGGAAGAGAGAAGGGAGAAGAAGAGAGTGAAAAAGAGAGTGAGATGGTAATCGGGTTGGATGCCTCTCACCATAAAAGTTGAGTAGCTGGAACGTGTGAAAGATGAAGAGTTTCTGTTACAAATTCGTGAGCTACTAATTGAACGTCGTTACGCACGCTCCGAGCATTAAGCTTAACTAACGGTTAATACGATTGTAAATCAAAACCGTTTTTCGCCTCTGTAAAATATTAAAAGGAAAAAAAAGAAAACGTGTTCAATTTACATAATAAACAATGAAATAACAAACTTTTTGCTCGCATGATAATTAAATGTTGCATGCTACTAATTTTACACTTGTTTGTTTAGTTAATCAGTCATAAACTTGAATCCTCAAAACCAAGGAAAACTTTTTTAATGTCAATTTAAAGATAACAAAATTAGCTTTGAAACAGTATAAAAATGTATTAAGTTTTTTAAAAATTCTTGATTTTATGTTATATTTAAAAGTTCAAAAATATTTAAAAGTTCAATTTACTCTAGAAGAAGGGGTTAAGTGTCAATATGGTTTTCTCCGTCATAAACTGACCCATTTTAATGCATGTACACATAAAACCGGGTCAACACTCATGTCACAAAGTAGAGGCCCTTTTTTACTCGGGCTTTTGTTGTTCTTGTTATTATTATCATCACTAAATAATTTCTGTTCGGCATGTTGTCTTCACTCTCAACTATGAGGGTATAGAAAAGAGCAGCATTCGATGTGGTTCCTGATGGTGTAACATTTGGTGAATGATTCAATTTACTTTGTTTAGTCGAATACCGCAACGTTTAATAAATTTTATTGTAGACCATAATTTTGGTCCTCTATAAATTCTAAAGAGGGGAACAAAATTGAAAAAATATTATAAGGGCGAGTGTTGGGTGTGGTTGAGTGTGGTTGAGTGGGGTTGAGTGGGGTTGAGTGGGTTGTTTGTGCATTGTTTGTGGGTTGGTTATGGGCTGGTTATGGGCTGATTTCAAACTGGGTGCATTGAAGGCGATCGTGGTTTGGTTGTGAACTTGTTTTGGGCTGCTTTTGACCATTCCATGCACTAGTTTTGGGTTGATGTTGGTTAGTATTACACTGGTTTTGGTATTTCTAGAACAAGTTTTGACTTGTTGTGGTTCCGAACTCTTTTGGGGGGTTGTGGGTTGGTTCGGACCCGATTGTAACCCGAATGAGGGCGACCTATGATCTCGCTGTGTGTTTGTTGCTCATTTATGTATGTTTGCTTGCGTTATTTGTGGTTGGTATTTATTAGAAAAGTATTACATTCATTATTCTCATTGAACTCGTTCTGAAGTGGTCAAACGAACACCTTTTATAGGGTTGTTTGCTTCTATGTTCAAGAAACCTCAACTTAATGACCTTCATAAAGTTTCAATTTTTGCTGATTCACCGTTGGGATCGCTCATCCCGGGAGAGCCACAAAAAATGTGGAGATTCCTTCCTGCATTTTATGGAGAGCGTTTCCAAGGTTTGTTTTCATATCCTTTTGCTGTTCGTTTTATTTTTACCCTTTACTTTACTGTACTTTTATAAGTAAAGAAGTCTAAAATCCCATCAGGAACAGGGTTAAACTCCTCAGTACACGTCAGATGGTTCTCCTTACTTTAAATGATGTTGGTGTTTAATTTTAATTAATATGAAGAAACCTCTTGAACTCGAGAATAACTCCTTGAACTCGAGAATAACTCCTTCAACTCAACATTGAACAGAGGTTATCTCAATAAATTAGAATAAAAGTCCATTTATATCCATTGTTTTTCCCAGTTAACCTCTTTTAAAAATAACGGAAAACGTTCACTTATATTACAAAAAAAATAAAGAATCATTTAGGGAACCTCTGGTGATAAATGCGAAATCGTTACGATCCTATGAAATGGTTACGCAGCAAAAGCGATTTGCTATCCTTTCCTTCATTTTAATGATAACAATTTGCACACAAATTGGACGCATATGTTTCTGTTCACAGCAACAATAACAACAACGACACGAACCATAACAGTAACATATCAGGTCATCCTCTGGAAGTGAAACATGTCGGTGCCTTTGCCACTCTTGACCACCCAAAGTCTCTCTCAAACCCGGATAATAAAACATCTCTTCAGGAATCGTCGGAAATTTGCTACATTTTTATTCTCACACGGACCCAAATGTTGCGTAGCTGAAATATTTTGGCAGGACCAACTGACCAATTTTCGGCACCACACTCCTTTGAAAAAAGGGGTCAAAAGCGGGTGTCAGGAGAGAAGGGTGTCAGGAGAGAGGGTGCCAGGAGAGAGGGTGCCAGAAGAGAGGGTGCCAGGAGAAACGCAAAGACAGATGAGGAAACATGTTTCATTTGAATTCAAGCATTCTGAATCGATTTACTGAATGACAGACAGTCACATGAACAGACGGACGAACATACAGACGCAAGGACAGAACAAAAAGGAAGAAGAAGAGGATGAAGTAGCTTCCAAGACGTACAGTCGATCACAACTACTCAAAAAGCTTAACAAATACTTTCAAGGCTTCATTGAACTCAAGGAATCAAATACTGATTGAGTTTATAAAAGTACATACATAAAAACAAGTCCAAGACTTTAAAATTAATTATCTTGTATAATTAAAACTCGTCCCTGAAAGGGTCAAGAATTTAACCCATTAAAAGGCTTCAACAAAGCTTCTAAACTTCATAAAATGTACAAAGAAGTCTTCTATAATTTATTTTAACCTTCATTTAACCTCCAAAAGCGTTTATAGAAAAACCTTGAAAAGAGTGAAAGCTTCATTATATTATAAAAAACGAGTGACTTCTTAAAAAACCCCAAAAAACTTCAAAACTCCATTAAAATATTTAATAAATGCATCAAAATGCTTCATCAAGGTCTCTCCACGCCGTTGAATTTATAAACGAATTGAAAGGTCATTGACTCTATAAAAACCCCTTCGAGGTGTCATAATAGCTTCATCAAAAACATAGGAAAAAACTCTAAATTCGTGACCTGAATTGAACCAGGAAAATACTTTAAAAATACTTCGACAGGTGTCAGCGTTTCACTTGAGTAATAAAAAGGTTTCAAGTATGCTAGAGAACTTGGTTATGAGTTTCGGCAACTTCATTAAACGCATACAAATGAGGAAAGTAGACGTCGCTAATCTCATAACTAATACAGGACTCATTAAACTAGTTCAAAAAGGTAACAAAAGGCTTAAAAAGTTTTATTGAGTTCTCAGAAATGCAATTTCCATTTAAAGGTCCTTGATGAAAGGGGTTTTAAAGAGGCTTTAGACTTGTAATAAATTCATATAAATGGTTACAAGGGGGCTTCAAGATATCGTGAAATTTATAAAGAAGCTTCTAAAAATGTATCAAAGCATAATTTATACTAAACTTTATACTTAATGTATAAACTAAGAGATTCAAAGAAACTTCAAAGCCTACCTCAAAACGCTGCATGAGAAAAGGATGTGATCAAAGAACTATGATGGACAGTCATCAGGACAGTTTTACACTCAGATGGAGTTTTATAGTCAGTCATTCGGACAATGAGACATCCATCTGAACGCACAATCAGACGATGAAACACTTGACATTTGTAAACTTTCAACTGAGCGAAAGAGACAGAATACAGAGAAGAGATAAAAATATGAGGAGGACTCAGAAAAAGTTACAGAAGAAGTTACAATTGAAGAGCATCTGAAATAATTTCCGTTAAAACTCTTGATTCTGGTTCTCAGATTATTAACTTTTCCATTCGTGTGTCTGTGGTTGGAAGAAGATAGAAGAGAGAAGGAGAGTGAGGAAGGGAGAGAGAGAGAAAGAGAGAGAAAGAGAGAGGGAAAGAGATAGAGTGTGACTCCTTGTGTATCTGTATGTTTGAATGTGTTTGTGTCTTCTGTTAAGTTACACAAATTGTGTGTGGATGGCACTGAAATTTCCTGTCTTAAAAGTTCAGTAGGTTAGTATTTCCGTCGACTTCAAAGTTGAGTGGTGAACATCTCTGTGCCACTGACATTTATTTAGGAGAACGTCATCTACGTCCCCTCACTGCCTCCCTTTCCCCCTCTTCATACTCTTTCCCCATCGATTATAAACTTTTTCATTCAAAGAAAAAATACTTTAGAGAAAAATATTATGATTGCCAAGGAAAAATATTCAGATCAGATCAGATACCACAGATCAGAGACCAGAAACCAGAGACCAGAGACCCAGGGATTACTTAAGTAACCCATGACGATGAGGTCGTCCGTGTGCAAAATCATATGAGCGAGTGTGACGTGATTGAATAAAGTCTCAATTCTCAGTTTAATTTATCTAATAGCCATTCATAAATCTCACGTCGAATCCCTGTTATCACTGTTGCTTTATTTTAATGTTGCTTTAATTTAATACTTTCTACTCTACTCATTTTGCTTTATCTCTAAGCTCTCTGGTAGAAAACTTTGCAAAAGTACAAAAGTGCAAAAGAGCACTTTTTAGATTTCCATCAAAACCACTCGAGCATTCAACTGAACAAAATTTTCAATTTAAATCTAAATTTTGTAAACCACAAATTTTAGTCACTTGTAGTTTTTGTTGTTGTTATTCTTGTTTCGGTTGTGTTTTACAATGATTTCGAGCTAACATGTTAAGGCTTTTAAGTGGTACCGAATTTTTAGAGAATCCGTTGGCTCTTCACTCTTAAGTTCTTTCATCACCTAAGAGCATTTCATTATAATCCATGATGTGGGAGAGGAAAAGAGAGAAACAGTGATAACCCGAAAGGAAATGAAGACAGTAAGTAAGAGAAAGGGAATGTGAAAGAGAGAGATAGAGTGGGACAGAGAAAGCCTATAAGTGGCTGTTGTGTGTCCTTCTGTTGTATTCAATTTTCATAAAAGTCTATGCTACTTTTAAAGCTACCTTTTGGATTTGATGTTGCTTACGATGTTGTTGTATTTTGGTAATAATGGTCTTGTTTTTGTTCTTGTCTTATTACTAAAAATGAACTTTTTATGATGTTCTATAAATCCAAATTTGTACTTTGTTTCAACAAAAGTTGAACGAGTACTTTTTCAACAAATTTTAGTTTTTAGTTTTACAGTCTCTCTGCTTCACATGCTCACTCATCACTCACCAACTCATTCGCCTCACTCTCTCTCTTCCCCTCTCTTTCTCTCTCTGCCCTCTCTCTCTCTCTCTCTCTCTCTTCTAACTTTCTCTCTGGAAAGTATATGAAACTACATTTTGAGCATTTGAAGTACAGTTTTTGCTCGATTTTATTAACTTCTTGTGTTGTGAGGTACTTAATTTTAATTAGTCGAGAAAGTCGACTCGAATACTTGAGTACTCGGTACCACTCGTTCGGTTGTTCGTTCGGGAACAAAGTTAAAATTGCTTTGAAATTGCTTATGCATGCATTGGCCAAGTTTAGAGGATTGCCAAGCGAGGCTGGTTTAGTAATTTAGCCCCCTTAGCATGAGGATGAGTTGTCTAAAGTTTTAGAAAAAAGTAGCAAAATAATAACTAATATTATACATTAAAAAGGAGTTTAAGAGAGAGAGAGAGAGAGAGAGAGAGAGAGAGAGAGAGAGAGAGAGATAGAGAGGGAGAGAGAGAGAGAGCGAACATCTTCCAATATGTCCGTTTTTGAGAGTACATATTTTATAATTCATTTTAAATTTAATTTTGTTGAATAAATTAAAGCACAAAATAATCTTTTGTTTTTTTCGATTTTATGTGTAATAAATACTAATAACAGTGTTGTTTCTGTCTGTGGTTAAAAGATTCCAAAGTCTCATCTGAAAATACGAGTGGCTCCTTTTTAACCGAAATTCGTTGATGAATCGCAACCATTTTTAACAACTGTAATAGCAGCAGCATCAAAGACTCTTCATTCCCCCTCTTCTCTTCAGACTCCTCTCTGTTTCTTTCCTTCCCCCTCCCCTCTTCTTTCTATGATTTACACTGTGCACTGACTGAACTCTAAAAACCATTGCAACCACTGAAAAGTGCAACAAAGTGTTGAAGATATTTTATCAAAAACAACGCATTTCGAAGACGTAAGAATTTAAAAAGAAGAAGAAGAATGATTTGAGAAAGAAGACGAAGAAGAAGCTTGAGAATCGTCTGCTTAAAGCTAGGAAACCGCTTGACAAGTAAATCGGATGGTAAACAAGTGGCTACGAAGGATATCGAAGAGTGACTCAGAGAACTCCTCAGAGAACTCCTTAAAAAAAGGATAAGAATATTATGAGAAGAAGAAAAAGAAGGGGAAGAAGCGGAGAAGAAAGACGACCACCAAAGGAAAGGATAAATTATAGTGTGAAAAACTGCTTTCATATAAAAACTTTCAAATGAATCCAGAGCAACGATTATTGATTGATACGCAATCAAGAATGTTGGGTTTTTTCTCCCCTAGTCTCGTGTTTTGTTTGTCATCTTCTTCTTTTTCTTCTTTACTGCAACTTTTTGTGGATGTGGTCTTTAAGATTGATTGAAAAATATATCGAAAAACGCATCATTGAAAGAGGAATGAAAGGGAATTCGGTTTGGGAGAGTATTGCGAAGGTAAGAGAAGAAAAGACGAAAGACGACGGACTAGAAAAGAGGGTGGAAGACGAAGAGAAAAAGAGGAAGACGGAGAGAAGATGAAAAGAAAAACAGAACAGAAAAAATACGCGTTATTAAAGAGAAAAGAGAGGAGAAACACATGATATAGATAAAAATTTAATGCTCTCCACAAACAGGATAAACAAGGACATGATAGAAACTTAGTAAAGTTGATATTTTTTTTTTTTTTTTCTTTATCTTTTTAAAATAAATTAATCATTCGTTGACCGAATACTTTTAATCAGCTTAATTTATGTAACATTGAAAATGATGAAGAAGAAAAGAGAGAAAGAAAAACAGAGAGAGAGAGAGGAGAAATAAGGAGAAAACATTTCCTATTTAATGGTTTTATGTTGTTATTGTTGTTGTAGTTGTTATATAATATATTATTCAAAGCATACAAACTGAACGTAAATATTATTCTAAAAATATTTAATATCCTGCGCACGAGTTCCAACAAAATTACGATTGCTATATTTTCAGATGCTGATACGTACTGATGTTGTTGTTGTTTTTCTTGTGGTAGCCAAGTCTTTTACTCGGGGCGAAAAGAAGATGGAAGGAGGTGGAAATAAGAATTGAAACGAAGGCAACGGAATCAAAACGATTCAATGAATCTAAACAAATTCTTGGAGAAACATAAAAATCGTTCATGTGGAAGACTTAAATATTAAAAAGACTTTTGATGATATGATGATAAATAGTAGTAAATATGGTACAAATATTTAGTAGTAATAAGAGCACTGTGTGTGGTCGTATAAAATAAAATTAAATAAAATAAAATAAAATAAAAGAAAGTAAAATAAAGTAAAATAAAGCGAAATAAAAAAGCAGTCATTTCGTATCCATTGTATTTTCAATTTATTTCCACTTCAGATTTCTTCATCGTCTACAAATCAATAAATTAAAAGTGTGTTTTTTCATGCAGTGGATAAAATTAAATTAAATTCTCTTTCAAGTTCCTGTATATTGCTTTTATTTACACAATTTCTATATTAAATGCACTCACGAAGTAACGCAATCTATTGGCCTGCGTTTTGTTGTTGCTTTACATACTCTATTTACACTTCTATTTATATTTATATTTCTACTCTGAGCCAAAGTAAATAGAAGGCAAAATAAATAAACAAAACTAAATTGAATAGAAAAGAGAAGAAAAATTAAATGAATCGGGGTTTATTTCTATTTACAGCTTTTTTTTATAGTTATTTGCTGTGCTTTTGAATCGCTAATAAATCGCTTTTGTGTTGCATACTTTGTGGCGACTTTTTTTTAATGCTGTTGTAATTTTTTTTTCTGCTGTACTTTTTTATTTCTGCTGCAGCGCACTGGTTTTTTTTTTTTTTTTGCTTTGCTGATGGCGCAACTGATTGCATGAATCATAAAAACTAAACACACGCAGAGAGAAGGTTTTTTTTCTTGTTTTTGTATTAAATTAGAATTGAATTGTTTGTTTGCAAGATTTTTATTAATTTTACATAAAAACTTGGACAATCTTTTGATTTAAAAACAACTTCGGAAAAACTTTCGTTAGTGACATCGAACGAGTCTTAAATAAATTTGTAAATATTCATAAATTCGAGTTCAAAAATAATTCGTGTGAATGAGAATCAGAATTCAAGGTCTACGAATGAATCTGATCTGTAATAAAAATTGTGCGAAACAAACTTCTCTGTAATTAAAATGCAACAAAATTTTATACACAAAAAGAAAGAAACGAAAAACAAAAATAGAACCAAAAAATAAAATCAAATAAAATAAAAAAGGACGAAGAAAGGAAGAGTGAAAAGAGTAAAGAGAACGCTGAGCAGATGCTCTCAAAGTCAAAGGAAAAGAAACTTAAAAAAGAGCCATCATTATAATCATTGTCATCATCATGCAGCTCATCATCATCATGACGATCATTAAAAAAATATTAATGCCACGCTTAAAAGTAGGACACACAATTTTAAAGCAATCGCATCACACGGCTTCGAAAAGCAGCTCAAAGAGGAACAAAAAGAAGACCAAAAAAAGAATAAAAAACAGCAGCGGCTCTGACTTCGGCACGATATACAAACGAATGTCGAAAGTGTGAATGTGTGTGTGTGTGTGGCTTCTCGAATATAAAAGTGAGTATGTGTGTGTGTGTGTCTCTCTGTTAGTTTTAAATAACGTATGAAAGCTTCAATGTTAACAAGAAGAAAACAAAACAAACCAAAAACTGTGTCAAAACTTAAACCTGTGAATTTAGCTCAAGAACAGGAAAGTGAGAGATCTTCTTTTTGACGAACGAAGAAAAGAGACAGATATTTGAATGTCCATTCAAACACACACACACACACATGCATGTGTCTATACAAAAGGCTGAAAAATTCGCCCACGAATGTTTCAGAAGATTTCATTAAAATGGGAGAAAAAACAAGGAAAAAAGCACAATCCTAGGTAAGGAAAGAAGCAAAAAACGGCGAAAAACCCGAGCAATACAGTTAGCAGCAACTCTAACTGTTAACGAGGCGCATCGTCGCCATTTCTTTTTTTTTTAGTCTGTTTTTCCTTCTGGCTGCCACATGAAAAATATATGAAGATGAAGCGTATGACGAATGCGTATGAAAGGCAGAGAGAGAGAGAGGGAGAGGGGGGAAGAGAGAGAGATAGATTAAGAGTGTTTATGTGTGTGTAGAATATTGAGTACAAGTGACTGTGTTGCAGAGTACTCAACTGCTGCTGCTTCCTCTGCTTATACTACTATACCAACTCTTCTTCTTCTTCTACTCCTCATTTTTCCTATTTTTCCCTGCATTTACAAAATTTTTATCCCGTTCCAAATAAAAAACAGCCTGAAACAACAACAACGCAACCAGATTTATAAAAAAGAAGAGAGCATAAAACTGTCGAGTGGAGTGAAGATGGAAAGAGAGAGAATACGAAAGAATTTTTAGCATCATCCTCACAATCATCGCCATCCTAACTATCATCATCGCAATTATCATCGTCCTAATCATCATCATCCCACTCATCATCATCCCATTCATCATCATCCTATCCATCATCATCATCGTCGAGATCAAAGAACGACCCTGACCATTGAAAGTTTCTCATCTGAACCGATTCTAGTTTCTCTGGCATGGATTCGTTATCCTTTTTTGTTTGTTTGTATCTTTATCTGTGTATCTCTTTCTTTCTCTTTTCATCTTTTATCTCTTTCTCTTTCTATTTGTTACATTTTTGCAGATCTAACGAAAGGGCAGCATGTTTCACTGTCCTGTCCAAAGGAGTGCCATGAAATGGGCCAGGATTGGAAACTCTTTTAATAAGTTTTACATTTTGTTGTTGTTGTGTTGCTGTGTGTTTGTATGTGGGTGTGTATGTGTATCTGTGTGCGTATGTGCGTGTGTTTTTTTTAAAACTAAACTACGTAATCATATGAAATGAAATTCTTGTGGAGAGGCGCTTTTTTACAACCGGCCCTGGTGAATTACGAAAGAGTTTCTTGTTGTTGTTGTTCGAATACTTGTTGTTGTTGTTGATGTTGTTGATGTTGTTGTTGATAATGTTGTTGCTGTTGTTATTATTTGACTTTTAGTTACACTCCTCGAGCATTTTGATTTGCATTCAGAGCTTCAGCAACAACAGCAACAACATCAACGTCAGCAGCTCGTCTCTCTCTGTAAATGTACATGCATCTATACAAGTATGTGTATGTGTGTGTGTGTGTTTGTGTGCTTGTGTGTTTGTGTGTGTGTGTGTGTGTGTGTGTGCTTGTATCTACTACTAAAGCGTACATCAAGCGGCACAAATAGTTTCTCTCACATGGTTTACTCTGGACTCGTAATCGTAAAAAAACCACTCTTCGTGATTACAACGCTGATGTTCGTTCACATTCATTCATGTTCAGTCTTGTTTGCTTGAAGGCTTAACCTCTTGTGTGCTAATTTAAATGCATTTTATTAGAAATGAGAGCAAACACAAAGTATATGATAACAGCAAAAACATCAACGAAAACATAAAAAAAAAATACAAAAATCAGGTCACTCGGAATGATTTTAATATCATCAAAAATAAAGGGACTAAGAAAACATATGAACAAATTATAATAAACCAAATTCCAGCATATTCCAGAGTAAATCAGTCTGCTCTTAAAAATTGCTATTGTTTTTGATGATTACTGTAATAATAATTATTATTTTAATGACATAAATATTGATTATATTTATTTTAATTTAATTTTAAGGTTTGGTTTTCTCTTCATTGATAAAAACTTACAAAATTTTGATAAATTTGATGATATTTTTTTTATTAAATTTTTAAATGATTGAAAGTTTAATTTAAACATTTATCAATTTCATTTTTATTTTTTTATTGCTTTATTAAATGACTTCTTTTATTTTTATTAAATTTATTTTAATTAAGTTTTCCTGAGAATTTTTAAATTTTTATATCGTTGTTTTATATTTTGTGTTCCTCTTTTTATTAAAAAACTTTAAGTATATTTTAATAATTTTCAAATGCTTTATTTTTATATTTTTTATATTTATGTTTATTAATTCATCATTTTCTTTTCACACCGAATAAAATCCCATTTGTACTAATTTTTTCTGTTCTTCTTTTTCTTGTTTTACGTTGACCCCGTGTAACATTTGATTTGATGACGACTTCTTTTTTAAATATTTATTTTTATTTGTTTTATCATATTTTTCTTTCTTTTTTTAACCTGTTAAAAAAACCTGCTCAAACATTTTTTGTTCGCACCTTTTTTGCGTGTATTCGTAGCATGGCCACACCTCTTGTTTTACTGTTATTCGTTTTACTGGTTAACTGTTATTTGAATTTTTTACAACCATTTTTTTAAGGTATTTTATTTTTTTTTTTTTCACCGTTCTTCTTTTGAGTCATGAATTTTTTAGCTTTTTAACCATTATTATTTAATCAAGTTTCAGCAAGGAGTATCCATGAATCAGTGTGAATGCATGTATTGTGTGTGTGGGTGTGTGTGTGTGTGAGCGTGTGTGTGTGTTCTGTGTGTATGTACGTGTGCTTGAGTTTGTAAATTATCACTATATTTATTATTCGAGAAACATCATGAAAAATTCTTGTAAAAAAATCATAATTTAAACTCTGTTCTTTTATTGAAGTTTTTCTTGATTACACACTTTTTGGAAAAAAATGTAATCTCTGAAATTTTAAAACTTTAATTTAACTTAATAAAAAAATAAATAATTGAATTTTTTTAGCTTTAACTAATATATTTTGCATACATGAATCACATGTGATTCATAAGGGATTTTCTCATTTAAGTTATGCTTTGAAGTTATGAATTGTTTAAAATATGAGACGACAATTTTATATAGAAATGTACAACATTTATATAAGGAAAGTGAAATATCCGTATAATCAATACGCTAATGAGTCATATATGAACATAAGAAGAATTATAAACTCAGGCTTTCCCAATATCACTCAAAAAACTTGAATTAGGTCTTGATTTCTTAACTCTGTCCTCTCATCTTATTTCCGATATCATCTTATAAAATCTGATATTCTTAGATCTTCCTTTCAAGACTCTTTAAATTACTTTAAAATTTGAATAATTACAGAGGTGAATTATTGTAATATTATATTTAAACAATATTATTTCAAATACCATTAAAACTATAAGATTTTTTAACTTCCAGTAAGAAGGAAGGAACCACAATAGACTGAAGAAGTAATCTCTGTGTGTCACTGTAGAGAGATTACGAACAAGATTAAGAAGAATGTAAACTAAATCGAAGAAAAAGTTTCCTTAGAAAAAACACTCTTGATTAATGATTGACTATGAAGACTAAAAAAGAAGAAATCAATGAATAAAGATGATGAATGAATGAGAAATCAGAAATGAGGAATGAAGAATGAAGAGAGAAAAAGAGACAGAGAAAGGAACAACAACAAATGATGTATGGACTCACCTTTGATCTCTGTGAAGAATATCAGCAAAAATAATCCAATCAGATTGCGACGTCGATTGAGGTACCACATTCTGAAGCCTTGTATTTGTTGTTGTTCGTGTTTTTTTATTTATAAAAATGGTCTTCAACGATGATGTTGCTTTTTTTCGTTTGCTTTTTCCAAACAAATGATGGTTTTTTATTTCATTTCTTTTGTCTAACCTTGATTTCGATTCTCAATATTATTTTTTCAAGGTTCTCAAGTTTCTGACAATGAAAACATGGTCGAGCCACTACATCGACAACAACAACAAGTGAGCAGAATTTCCTTTTAACTTTTAACCTTAATCTTAATCTTCAATCGGTTTGGTTTGTGTTTTTTTTTTTTTTTGCAATTCTTTTCAATTGTTTCGCAAATCCTTTTCTTTCATTCACTCTGAATGGTCGATAAACGTTTAAAATTGTCACAATCAGAGACTGAAATCAGGGCCAAACAACCCATAAGGGTGGCAACCCTTGGAATGAAGCAACTCTAAACGAAACGCTTTCTCAAACGTCTCGAAAAAGATTTCATCAAACTAACCAGCATGAGAGAGAGCGAGAGGTGCATAGAAATGAGGCTGCCACTTTAAGTCACTTAAGAAGCACGCACGGGAACAATAAAGGGAGGGCTTCTACGGTCGGTCGAGTGGCATTTTTGTGAAACCGGGAAAATATTCATTTTAGTTGAATTTCTCTTCTCACAGAATTGTGTTGCCTATTTTTAGGATGGGGTTTTTAATTATTTATTCTTTTTATTTAAGTCCAAGCTTAAAACTTAAATCAGTAGCACTTTTTTACACTTTATGGATGATATTTTCTCTAATAACAACGAGTAAAAAAATGTAACATTTTCACTTCACTATTTTTCACTCTTTTTTTATAGTACTCAACTGATTAAATTTCATTCACCATTCTTGCTGGGTTTCTTTACTGTTTGCTTCTTGTGTGTGTTTTTCTTCTTGTTTTGTTTTCTACTCTAAACAGTTTTTTGCCTTAATAAACACCAGCATCTTGTTTGTGGAATGAGAGGGTACGAAAAGGGAGGGAAACCCCTAAAAATATGCTCTAACTTTTAAATGCTCACTTAATTTGTACGCTTTATTTTCGTTTTCATTTTGTTTTTAACTAAACTAAAGTTTTTCACAAGAGCTGAAAACTTTTTTCAAAGTGAGGACTAACGGGAGATCAACTCCTCTGAGTATGCAACATTATTTCTCGCTAACTTGCGTTTGTGCGAACAACTTTCGAGTTTGAGTTGAAAGTTTGTCAAACTAGAACTAAATATTTTAGCAAGGCTCCGCTTCTTCTTCTTCTTTTAACAAGTCTGCCAGCTGATGAGGAGCTGCAAATTTTTGTGGAGCCCAAAAATATTCAAGAGTAAAAGTTTTAAAGTCTTCCTTTAATTTTCCACCAACACCGAAAAGTATCATTTAAATATTTTTTATATTTTTAAATACTTTTTATGTAATTTTGTGATTTAAGCATTTTTCATTAATTTCGGAAATTGTATTAAATCGCGTTTTCATCGATTCTTAATGCGTCTAAAAGTATGCTTGAGAGCCGCTGATAATATTGCTTCACACTTCATGCCATTAATTCGTAATACTTGGCAATTAAATCGCTTTAATTGTCAACATTTTCACACCATTTTAACTGCACTTGACCCATAAAAAGGGGCGGTTTGAGGGTGGTCGGCGGATGCTAGGAAAACCCTTTTCACCATTTCACGCATTCACTTAAACAACAGCAACAACAACTGTAATAAAAGCATCAGCATCTGCAACCGCTTGAAAGCATGCTTAAAAAGGGCAACAAAAAATGTGTGTCAATTCAATGTTGCTTCAATTATTACGAGTGTTTTTTGTTGTTGCTTTTTTTTATAGGTTCCACACCTTTAATCTTTAAATTGCTTTCCAGTTATTCTTCACTTAGGTCACGTTTTTTCTTTGTTTTTTTTTTTTTTTTTGGTGTAGGGTTTTTTTTCTTAATTTTCTGTACTTTTTAAGCGCGTGAATGATTCGAAACGCGTGCTTCACTCACGACTGGCAGAATAAAACTACTCGTCCTCGTTGTCTACACGGAAAGCATTTCGACAGCGCAGCCAAACAACGAGGACATTCAACAGAGCAGAGAACACGACTGTTAACAGCACCGACGATGAATAACGATGTTAACTAACAGTAGTTGACTCCAAATAGCGCAGGAATAACAGCAGTTAACGATGACTAACAGAACAGAATGATTCAATGCTACCGGCACTGTTTTTCCTCGCTGTTCTGTTGTTCGTCAATGTTAACATTCGTTATTTAACATGATTACAAGCAGAGTTCCAAACCAATCGTGTTACCGACGAAGAGAGTTCAACAGGCGTTGAGTTCGTTCTCTTAAGTTTCCAGTTTTAATGAGAGTGGACTGAAATTCACCACACATGACAAAGAGAGCGCAGAAGAGAGAGAGAGAGTGAAAATATCCCAAATTTGTACTAACAGAAATGTTCAAGGAAGTATTCTGAAATATTGTCTAAGGAAACATTTAACATTATGGAATTATTAATGGAATTTATTTAAATTAATTGTCTAAATTGATATTCTTTCAAAAATATGCATTTCAATTTTTTTTTTAAAATTATTTTACTTAATTTCTTTTATTTTTTATTTTATTTAATTTCTTTTAATTTAGTCATTATTTGGCTTATTAATTATTTAATTAATTTTACTTATTATTTGTTTTTTTTTATTTATCTTATATATTTTATTTATTTTACATTTAATCATTGTAATTTTTTGATTATCATCATTTTTTAATTTCTTCTACAAGGAACAAAAAAAAAATTAAGACGAAAAAAAACAACAACTTTAAAGCAATTAATGAAGAACGCGTTACTCAGAGCAAGCGTCTAAAAGTCGATTAAATCTTGAAATTTATGTAGATCCTTGTGTTTGTATCCTTGCAGCTTTTGGCACACTTCACTTTTTTACTCATTCACTTGTTCATTCTCTGGTCATTCGTTCGCCGTTCGCTCACTCAACCTGAGTGGATCGAGGAGAAACTTTTTAATTGAAACAATTTGCAAAGAAAACCCAACGAAAGCGAGGTCATAAAACACACACACACACACAAACAAGCACAAGATAACAGTTTCCATCGCACTTCTCTCTAGTAACAAGTCTCCCCTCCACCACCCCTCATCCTCGCACTCCCTTCTAATCACTCTCTCATCATTCATGCAATTTTACACTCACTTTGTGAGGGAAAATAACCCTTAAACAATAACAACAAAAACAACAACAACAGGAGCAGCAGCGTGATTTTTGCGAGATTTCTTAGTAAAAAAAGCAAATAACAACAACAACATAACAAAAATCCAACCAGAAATCAACGCTTTAACACGAAGCTGTCGATATTTCGGTATTTTTTAAAATATTCGAGTGTTCACAGTTGTTCCTTCGAGTGGTTTTTCTTGTTGTTGTTGTTATTGTTGCTTCAGAAGCCGAAGAGAAAAATATATTAATTGGAATCTAAACGCAATGGAAAAGTAACGTTGCTTTAGTAGTCGAAAGTGACCAAAGTTATGTCAAGTTACCAGTAGAAGAAGATTAACAAAAGTAGAAGAAGACTCAAATTAATCTTTGAAAACTTTAAAACCAAAAATATTCCTCGTCTTTATCTCGATTACCTGATTTTATTATGTTTTTATGGAGTCTCTTCTTTGAATTTATATATAAAGACATGATTTAACATCCTTTAACCCAGAATAATCACTTAAGCCAGCTTGATTTGCTTGTTTTTCTGTTTGACCCAATATAATTCACACCGTGTTTATTTCTTCAATCACTACAATTAAAGCAATAAACATTTTCGTCTCTCAAACATCGTCTCTCTCTCTCCCCGTTCTTACCGCTGTTTTACTCTTCTCCCCTCTTCTCTCTGTTAGTTCTCATTCATTATGGTACATCTCATAACTCATTCTGTGGGTTAAATTGACATAATGACTATCTATAGATACAAAGAACGTAATACGTATCTATAGATATTGCTAAGCTAGGTGTGGTTGGTGGAAAGGTGAAGAGGTCAGGTCAGGAAGACAAATAAAAGGGAGAGAAAGAAAGGGAGAGAAAGAAAGGGAGAGAAAGGGAGTGGGTCAAATGAAACAAATCACTATAAAAACTATGATTTATAAAACTTTGTGGGTTGCTTGCTTCATTTCTAAGATACGAGTATTTCTTCAAAGAGAAAGAGAAGCTTTATTAAGCTTTTAAGGAAAAGAAATACTGTAAAAAAAGGAAGGATCGAAGGAAGTGAGGAAAGGAATATTAATAAGCTATATCTTTTAATAACCTCTGAGTACTTTTACGGTTAACTTAATAAATAAAATGGGAACGTGAAGAAAAAATCTGCTGATTCTGATTTTGCATCTGGTTTTGTTTCTGGTTCTGTGGTTCTCCCTCGTGGTCTTGTAGATATACAGAAAACACAAAAATAAAAAAGCCAACAAAATAATTTTATTAAATCATTCATGCAAGGAATTCAATCATGATTTTCATTGAGGTTTTTCGCTTCAATTATGATTTTCATGCTTTCTGAATGAGGAAATTGATTTGTAAAGAGAAAAACGTCACAACCAAAATAAAAAGCATTAACAATTCCGAATCAAGGACAATAAGGTTGGAAAAGGATTTGATAAATTGTTGTTGCTTTTTGTGCACGAGTAGAGACTTCAACACTTTCCAGTGTGTGAGCGATTATTAATCACACATATCGTTGGTGTTGTTGTAGTTGTTTGTGGTGTTGTTGTTGGCACGTGTAAATGATATCAACTCGGCCATCATTCGTTTATTCGTCTCTGATTATTAATGACTTGATTAAAATGGTGTTGTTGTTGTTGTTTTTGTTTTTGTTGTTGTTGTTGTAGTATGAATAATCACATTAGTAATACATGTCATATTTACGATCCGATATGATATGATCCACGTATGATATGATATTTTATTAGTATTTGATGACAAATATTTAATCGTAATGATACAACAACAACAACTATTCAAATTGTTTATAAATAAATCTACACAACAAATCTGTGTGATGTATTATATTTAAAATTGGAAGAGGGGAGGGGAGAGTAGGGGGTTCATGAGTATTTTTCTTCTATTTATGACACTCACTCCTTATCACTTGACAGATAACTGTGATAACTTTTGATAACTTAACCAATAAAAATTGTATTTCTTTTGTTTTAAGTCGTTCATTTGGAGTCCCTTCGAATATTACTTTGGGTCCAAGGATAAGCGACTAATTTTGTGATACTAATATAGATAAATTTGGGTACTTTGGTAAACCTTTTTGAGGCTCTTAGAGAAGCCCATTAAAATACATTAAAATAATGTAGAGCATCATTAAAATCAGAAAAGCCATTAAAATACAGAAAAACTATTAAAAGTCACCAAACTATAGTGGAATCTTAAAGCAGCTGATACAAATGTCTCACTCCTTTTAAATGATGTGGATAATTTTTCTATTTACGGGTCCACTTTTCTCCCAACCGGAATGATAATCATAAACCTAGAGAGAGAGAGAGAGAGACAGATGTCTTCCCTCCCTTTTCTTCATTTGCAAAGCAACAGGGTAGATCTTAACTTTCAATGTCTTTTCAAACATTTTTCTCAACTCATTTAAAGTCTCATAGATATCAATTATTTAATATAATCAAGAGACATCCTGGCCCAAAAAAATGCATATCAACTCTACTGTACTCCATTCTCTACCCTACTCTATTCTTCACATCTTCTATTCTTGACATTCTCCATACATTAACACATAAGAAGTCGAATTCATACACACACACACACAAACACAAAGAGAAACACACACACAAACAAATAGTAAAAGATACTAAAGACGATTTTGTTTTTGGTCCTTTAATTTTGTTTTCGTCTTTCATTCGTCGTAATGTTATAAGAGTTTCGGGTCGAGTCGGGGTCTTTGGAGTGATAAGAAGAGTGCCAGCGTCAACAACAACAACAGCAACAGCAGCAGCAGCAGCAACAACAAGTGAATTAACAAGAACAAGACTACTAACAAGAACAACCTTCACAACAACAACACAACAATAAGGAAATGTTTGAAGTGTGTCAGTGGTGGGAGGGTGGGAGGGTGGAAGGGGGGAGGGAGATGCCGGGAGATAGTCGATTAGGTCGAAAGAATATTCTGTGTGTAGTTAAATCCAAGATGTGAGTTTTTATTTTGTTGTTGTCGTTTTTCTATCCAAAAGGGGAACCCTTAATTTTTTGGGTTTTTTTTTGTTTTTTTTTTCGGTTTTGTTTTTCTTTTAGTTGTTCTGGCTGTTGAACCCTCGCTGTACCCCTCCCCCTCCCCATTCTTTGTTTTTGTTGATTTTTCTTTATTCTGACTGAGGTTTTTTTCTGGTGTCTGGTTGAGGCTTTTTTCTGGTGTCTCGTTAAAGTGACCTGAGCTGCGACCCCACCGCTTCACCCTCGACCCTTCCTAAAAGCATTAGAATCTCGTAAAATTAAAAGATGTATGAGAGGTCAGTAGCTTCTACTTTTGTTTGTTTGTCTCTCGTCTCAAAGAGCGGACGTCGTTCTTGACTCTAGTCTTCTTATGGGTCTAGTTTATTCACCCTCTTCTGGGACTCTTTTATGATTCTTTTATTTTTCTTTGTCATTTCAGTGCTAATGACTTCATTACGTTGAAATTATTTATGATTTCCGGCGCGTGTCAGTTTTTATGCATGCTTTTTTACGGAGACATGATATTCACAGATATGAAATCCGATTCTAGACGAGGACAATATACACGACTTATATTCGAGGGTTTGAGTCCTAATTACGAAAGGATTAGAGAAGTTGATGCTCTTGTTTTTGTTGTGATGTTTCATGTTTATAAAGAGACCATAAAAACATTAAAAAGAGGAGATCCCCATATGCACCTTTCTATCATCTAACTTGAAGCAATTTCAGTTAAATAATCATTAATCACAGCTCCTGAGCATGGAGCGTTTTTCAGCTTTGGTCAGTTCAATGAAAGCACTATTTCTGGTCTATATATTATCTGTACTTATTTCTTATTTTACTTTATAGAGATTTTTTTAGAAATTTCTTCGACCTTTCTACGAATATATCCATTAACATTTAATATATTGTAGTTGAAGTTATTATTTCGTTTAGATTATATTCAATAGAAGAGTGGAATTCTTTATTAGCTTGAACTTTATAGCTTTCAACTTCAAGCATTCTACGCGTGATGGTCGCGTGGTCCTTCGAAATGCGATATAAAATCATCGACCGAAGGATGTCGTTGAGCGTGAAACGCGATTTGAGAATGTCGTAAACGAAGCTGCCGCGTCTATCGTTACGATATCGTAAAATTTAATGGATATCCTCCAGCAACAGAATGATGGATATGGTATCGTTGTCCACCTCCGCCGGCGAAGCTAAAGGATTATAAAATTGTCGGGAAAATCGTTCAGTAAAGCAACAAAGAAGCTTTAAATGCGGATATCGTCGTCGTCGTCAACCGAAAACAGACGATAGACAGAATAAAACGTAAAAAGAAAGGAAAGTAAAAAAAGATTGAAAGAGTATTCAATGAACTGCTTTTTTCAAATATTATGTTAGAGAGTAAAAAAGTAAAAAAGTGGAGTACTCCAGGGTACTACGAGTAAATTTGAGCTAAAAATAATGATACCGTCTTTTAGGTACCTCGTTTAGGTAACTTTTTTAATATGCACTTCGGAGCTCGCAGCAGAAACTTCGCTTGATGAAGCAGCTCTCGAAATTTATGCCAAAAATATTCATATTCATAACTCAGGAAAATTTTAACAGCTCCGAAACTCATCGCTCGATCGTTAAATCGACGCATCGTCTTTGTTTTTGCTCTACGAGCGATGAATGCTTTTATATTCACCGTTAATTCGCAAAGGTAGCTGAATTATTTTGGTATCCTTTTTCTTGGGATTCTAGCCTTTATTCTCCCCCAGTTTATTGTTTATCTTTTTTTTTCATCTAACCATAAAAATTCACTCAAAATTATAACAGGAAAAAACCACCGACGCGTCGGTCGCCTGCAGTAAAAGCTGCAAGTTTTATGAATGGTGAGAGTAGTGATGAGAGTGGAGAGTGCCGTCCACTTGTTGTTGTTGTTGTTGTTGTTGTTTGGCAAGGATATTAAATTTTATATCCACTCTTATCAACTTTTGTCTGTGGCTGTGTATCTGTCTGTCTTCTCTTTCGCCAAATCTTCTCTTCTCTTCTACTTTGATGAAGCGTGAACCATAAACAAATAAAAAACAACAACAACAACATACAACAACATCATAGCTTATTGCATTCTTGCAGTGTAACGCAATCAGTTGTTGCGTTCAAGATTCCGAAAATAGTTGCGGAAACGCCCCCCACTCAACGCTCTTAACGGCTTTTTTCCCCAGCACTAAAAGGAGCACCAAAAAAAGCCGTTTCTCGGTCCACCTCGGATCCAATACAAATAAAAAAACTCGGGGAGAAAAAACGTAAAGCAGCTGTTCTGGAAGAGCTGACGTCGGTGGTCACTGTGAGGAGTGTGTGGTGTGTAACGGGGTGAAGAGTGGTGAGAAGAGTGGGAGGAAGAGTGGGGAGAAGGGTGCCGGATCGGGTGTAAGTGAATTGAAAGTTTATGATTTCCTATAAAATTGAAAATAATGATAGCAACAAAGCGGATGGGTTAAGCGAAGAGAGAGAGAGAGAGCGAGGATGAATGAAGCAGGGAGAGGATGAGATAAAGGAGTAAAATATTTTCAATGGTGAAATACTATCAATGAAAAAGAGAGAAAGAAGAGAGTATGAATAAAGATATAAGAAAGAGAAGAGGTTATTTTTTCCATTGGCAAGAAAAGCTGACTTTAGCAATGTAAAAGAGAGAAGAAATAGAAGAGGAAGAAGAGAAGCAGTTCTGAAAAATAATGATCTCAGATGTCTTTCCAGTGAGGAAACCTGGAGAGGTGTGGAATGTCAATAATTCTTCTACAAATTCCATAAATTGTAGTCAGTGTAAAACATTAAAATTGGAACTTAAGGTAAATTAAGAATCTTTTTTTCCGGATTAGTTTGGAAACTAAAATGTGTTTTTATAATTTATTTGCGTAACATTTTAAGGTTTTATTATGCAATATTTGATTTTTATTCTCTGGAAAACATCTGCACATGAAATGAACATAAATTAAGCTTTTATGCCGGATTCCGTGAAGCCATCCGCCGCCAGACGCTCAGACACTCGGTTGGCCGCACTGCGTTCGTCGATCGTCGGAAGCCGCACGCTCAAATTAAATTCAGCGGCTGCTACAAGCGCCGGTTTGCAGCCAACCGCGATTGTTTGGACAGCAACAATGCGTGCAACCGAAATAGTTTCGCCTTCGTCACTGTTGACAACATGAGGGCTGCAATAACAACAGCAACACAACAGCAACATTAGCGTGCAGCAACGTGCGGCTACGCTTGGTTGGCAACGCTGAGATTAATGAGGTGCGAATTATTTGAATTCACACACGCACATTAACACGCACACACACAAGCACAGATTTGCTAATCTAGTTCAACAGAGACACACACACACACATACTACACACCCTTATAATTCACCACCCTCTCTCGGCATCATAAATCAGCTGCTTCACTCATGTCGCTGGTGCGAGCAGAAGATGTGTTGTGCAACATGAAGTGCAACATTTGCTCACTCTTCATGCTTGAGTGCAAATATTCTCCAAATATTTTTGTTGGGTGGCGCTCTTGTCAACGTCTTTATTGTTGTTCCTGTTATTATTGTTGTCACTGTTGTTGTTCTTCTGCTGAGTTGCTTTTCACGCCCCTCCCCCTCCCCTCCATCAGCACCCCTCCATTCTTGCCCTTTTATCACTGGATGTTTCGCTCATCACGTCACTTTCTTTGCATGCATTTATTTAGTATTTGATTTATTATGTTTCTTTATTTTTGCAGTTGGCAACGCTGACGATGAGGTGCGAGAAAACGAATTTGTTTGCATAGCGTAGCGATTGCAGATGCCAGACCCAGAAGAAGCGATGAGGAATTTTAAACAACTGCATGGGGATTTTTTTTGTTGGTTTTTAGTAACAGCTGCAAAATAAATCACCATAAAATCATGAAAAAACAACTCTATTGGAGGGAGAGTAACAGTAAAAAAAAGGAAATGGAAATATTAAATAAACTAAAGTTAAAAGAGTTTGAATGAAGTGAATAAAGCGATGGAATTACAGATTATTAAATGATGATCTTGATGATGGTGTGGATAATGCGATGTGATCTCTTATTGATATCGATGTAATGTTATCTCGTTACTTATCAAGATTAAGTTTAAATAATATTTCAGTAATGAACGATAAAACCTAATTTAAAACAAAACTAAAAAGAAATTGAAAGTGAATTGAAATTAAGTTTGAAATTTGAAACGATTGGCTACAAACTCCGAGTACAAAACTTCAAGGATGCCAACTTATTGAAGTCCTACTGAAGAGGGTCGGGTCACTTCACGACATCGGTCACTAATGTTCACAAAGTGATAGCTACAAAAACGTTTGCATCTGAGGCTCCACTTCTTTTTTTTCATTTCCTCCTCTTCTTTTTCTTCTTCTTTTTACTCTTCTTCTGCTTCTCTTAAATTGGCTCAAAACTTTGCAATGGACAATAATTCCATTTGATAAAAAATACGAGTACTCGTAGAAAAACTTTTTGCTTCTTTTTTCCATTCTACTCGTATTCCAGCAAAAAAAAATAGCAAAACACAATCTACTTCTATAGCAATCGGAAGTCCTGACCGAATCCTGGTTACATTTCTTGCAAATAGCAACAACAACAAAAAAGGACAACTAAACATCATCAGGGGAGAAAAGAGCGAAAAACATCTGTGAGGCAATCGTTGTCGCAGCTGAGAACGGAGGATGCACTCAGTTGCCAGTTCCTCTCACAAGATGGCGACGAGTTTAGAATTTATAGAGGACGAGAACGAAGACCGACACGATAATGACGAAGATGACGATGATGAAGACGATATTCTTTAAACTTTGTCCATTGGGAAGAAATCGAAAGTTTTTCCTAAATGACTCAAGTACTGCGTAAACCCAGAAAGAGAGAGAGACGGAGAGAGAGAAAGAGAAGGAGAATAAAAGAGGGAACATTTTCTCTGGGCGGCGATGCTCATGCAAGTAGCTGGCTACTATGGTTGTTGTTGTTGTTGTTTAGATGCTTATTGTTGTTGTCGCCATGGGACCTTCAGATCTGCTATTTTTCATGCAACTCTTTGGTTGGTCACTAAAGTGCACCATTAAATCAGCTACTCGTACACTGCTCGTATGTTGTTCTGTGGCATGTCCTTGTCACGCAGTCCACTTGACATCTCAGGTCCTCAGAGTGGCCATATCAAGGAAACACAATCCGCTTAACGGGCAGCTTCGACAGTTGAACAAACAATTTAAATGCTTTGGGAATTTAGTTTTCCATGCGTTTTTCCACACAGTATATTGTAGCACTTGTGTGTAGCATGAGTGTGTATGTGTGTGTGTGTATTTGAATGTGTGCGTAGCTCAGAAAACTTTTGAACTCTCATTTCATTTAGAGGAAAATATTGGCTGTTTTCATTCTTCCGTTAGTTTATTTTATTTATTTCGCTAGTTAAAAAAATATTTAGGTTACTTTGAGTTGGGTTAAGGTTAAAGTTGTCTTCGGTTTAACCCTGATAAAACAACACAAAAAACAAAAACAACTCTAAAAAACAACAACTACAACTACAGAGACACAATGTTGCTGAACACTTGAATTAAATTGTTTACAAGTCTCGTTAGTTTCGGAATAATTTAACCGAAGTCTCCGAAGTGAGACAAGTGAACAAGAATCGGAAACGAAAATCCTTAACGGTGAAAATAGCTTATGGACCAGAAACGACAACAAGAACAACAACAACAACTACGAATACTATATAAATACAGATATAGGTTGTTAAGGAAACACCGTCGCTAACACCATCGACAACATCGGCACAAGGAACCAAACAACAACAAGAACAACAACAGCAATAACAACAACAACAACAGAAACATATGTTGATAGCGAAGGAAGCAGTGAAAGAAGAACGCGAAGAACGTGTAACGTATGGAACAGAAGTGTGAAAGTGCAATAGACTCAGTTTGTTATTCGACGATTATATTGTTGGTGTTGGTGTTGGTATTGGTGTTGGTGTGTTGTTGTAGTAGTTGCTCTTCTTGATATCATCCTCCTCCCTTCTCAGTTCTACTACTTCAGCAATAAAGTCGCTGATTTACAACAAGCAACACAACAAATGCAATCAGGCTCAAAAGCGAGGCAGATGTTAAGCACCGAACGGAAATAATTTAGTCGTCTTTACGGAGCTGAAGCATAAACGACGTAACGACGAAGTTACGAAAAGATAGAGTGAAACGTTGAGATTTTTCTAGGAGAACTTTTTTGTTGTTGGTTGTTTAGAAAAAAAAATCCCATCTCTCAGAGTTTCACTGATGGACTTCATTGCTTGGTGGGGTGTTCTTCCGGAGTTTCTTATATTTTATAGATCACTTTGTGAGAGGACTTTAAGAGGTTATATAAGAACCATCCTTGTAACTTCTTCTTTTTCTACCTTGTAACTTCCTCCGTAGAAGAATCAGAATCAGGATCAAAGTAAATCTATAATTTCATTGATTCTTTTATAATTCTTTCATTGGACAAATGTTACCTTTTATTCCTTAATTATTTGCATTACTATTACGATTATTACGGAGAAAATAATTCAAGCTTCAGCAGGTGTTTAAGAAGGTATTTAAAAATAAATTACGCTTTCGATGGCTTTTCCGAGGGTATTTTGCAATACTTCTTCTTTATAAATTAAGTAATAATTTAAACATAATTATATCCCAATTCGCTTTTACATAAAATGATATCTATATTTGGAAATTAAAAACTTTTCCAAAGACATCACTTCATTTTCTTCATTCATCAAACATCTCATTTTTACACTTAAATTTAAATCTAAAAACTAACGATTATTTGAGTTTTGAAATGTGTTTGGTAGATGATTAATTCTCTCTCTCCCCATTTTTCTCTCCCTCTCTCCACTCTATCTCTCTCCCTCCCTCTTTCTCATCTCTACTCTCTCCACTCTCTCTTTTCCCTTTCTTTTTTCTTGGTTTTTGAAAAGTTTCTCAGAAGCGAAGTTATTAAAATTTTACCATTTGATATGCAAATTTTATGAATGAATAGAATGAAGTAAAGTTGAGGTTGAAGTTGAAGAAAGACGAAAACAAGAATAAGAATAAAAAGCAGATGGAGTCAGAGAGAGTTATTAAACTCTGTATACACGATATCGCTGTTGGTTTAACCTGAAGCGAAATTTTGGGGTTTTGAAGGGTATTCGTTCCACTATATAACACTTAACCGTGGTTGTTGTTCTACTTGATCCCCTTCATCTTCTTATTCTTGTTCTTGATCTTCTTCTTGTTCTTCTTCTTGTTCCTGTTTATTTTCTTGTTGATGATGTTTTTGTTATTCTGTTGTTTTTCTTGCTGTTTTGCCTTTGATGAGTGTATCAAGTGAATGATTCTTTTGTCTTTCTTTTTAATGGATGTATACAAAGTACAACGAACTAAATGAAGAAGAAGAAGAAGAAAAATATTCTCTATTATTAATTTTTTTACGACAGGAATTCGTTGAACGCAGAGCGAAGAGCGAAAGAAGAGGAATGAAATGAATAAAGTGTGAATGAGGTGAAAATAACTTTCTGAAAAACTCTATAAAGAAGAAGATAATAAAAAAGAATAAGAAAAACATAAAAAGGTATGAAGACAATTAAGAAAAATAAGAAGAAGCACAAGGAAAACGGGATCTTATGGTCCATCAGAATCTGAGAACCTCGCAACTTGACTTTGTTGCTTTCCTTTGTTTTTGGTGTTAGTTTTTCTTTTCTATTTACTTTGTAGATTCTTTTGTCTCATTTGAATCTTTGCAAATGAATCAGTGAAGAATGATTTTTTTAATTAATTTTATTGATTTTATTTATTGTATATTAATTTGTTTTTATTTACGATTTCTTTTCATTCTTTTCATTTCTTTCATTTGTTTTTTACCGTATTTTTTACTTCTATTTTATTTTTTCTTACTTTTTTACTTCATTTTTATTCACAGTGCTTGTTTATATTAAAGACATGGTTTCTCTTAAAGCCGTTTCCATGACAACGCACTCAATTAACTCCACATCAAATTCGTAGCTTTTACATCAACCTCTCTTGTTGCCTAAATGTATCAGACATCCTTTTTTCTTCTTCTTACTTTAAGAGGGGGAGGGCGCCATCCTCCATGACCCCTGCATGTCCATCTGTATCTGTATTCCTCTTGATCTTCCACCCTCCTTCCTTCACTCCATCTCTCGCCCTCTCTTTGTTCTAATTTGATATGTTTTACGGCCGTTCATAATTAATTCATGACGGTCAGCTGAATCAGAACCAGAAAGGCGACAGAAAGAGGATGAGGGGGAAGGGAAGAAAATTGAAGAGGATGAAGAGGAGGGGTGAATAAAATAGCAATGAGTAGGGGGTGAACAAAATAGCGAAGAGGAAGAGAATAAAATAACGGAGGACAATGAAGTGGTGGACACTGAGAAGCTACAGAAGGTGGATGAAATAGATTTATCGCTTGATTTACCACTTTTCGGATATCAGAGTGAATCGGATTGTCTTCGTTTTTTGTTGTTGTTGTTGTTTTCTTTTATTATACTATATTGTAGTCGAAAAGAAAAACAAAACAACAAATCTGTGTGTGTTTATTTTATCTGAAATTATGAACTCTTGTTTAATGTGCAGATGATGGCGTGGATTATCGAGGACTTTAACGAAAGCAACAACCAAGAGCAACAACAATGATTAGAACAACAACAGCAACTACAACAACATCCAGACATAATAAACCTATATAAGTTTCAAATAAACACCTTTAACGTAGAAATGGTTAAAGTTTTACAAGAAATCTGGCTCGAAGGACCACAGAATAAGGAATATATAATAATATCGTAAATATTAAAAGAGAAAACATATTACAGGAAGTGTTAAATGGAACATTATTCAAATTATTATATACGGACGATTTTCATTAAGATGTTCTAATATTTCAACCATAAATTAAAGACTACGATTTAGTTCAATTCATTTGTAAAACATTAAAATAAGGAGACAAAAGTTAAAAGTAGTGATTCAGTCTTTAATTTGAACTCTCAAAGGACACTCAATCTGAAAGCCACCCTTAAAAACAAATACACAGTGAAGCTTAACCTACAAAAGTTTAGCTGTTGATACAGATTATATGGAGGGTGGGGAAAGGGGGGAAATAATGTAACACGTCCACAAATTTTTCTCGATACACCCTTCTTATTTCATGGGCATCAAATCTTGCAAAAGCATCTTCAAGGTTCCAAGGATACAGAAAGGCGTCATTAAGAAGAAACTAAAACGAAGCTGTTTCTTTTGTAAAGTCTGCTAATCGTACAATCAAACTCGAGTTACAAAAACAACAACAACAACTCCAACAACAAGTATAAAACAACAACAACCCCAACAACGAAAATAAAACAACAACTAAACATTTACAGAATAACTCCAGTTAATAGAACAACAACAAATACTGCTATTATCATGGAATTACTACTATTAAAGCAACTACAACAGCTCCAGGAACCATTAAATGGACGGACGGACAGCAACAACAACGACAAGAAAATAGCAGAAAAGCGAACTTGCAATCAAATGTTCGAAGTTATTTTGTGGTTGCCAAGAAATAGCAACAATAATACCACAATAATCACAACAAACAACAGCAACAACAATCTAATGCTATTGATATTGCAATTGTTACTTCTTAATTGAAAGCTTTACTTGCTGTAGTATCGTCGTTCATCCTTCGTCCTTCGCTCTACACAAGCTACAAGCTCCGTACTTGTGCTCTGAGTTCTCGAACTCATTTCAACATTTTTCAATTCACAGAAGAAGAAATCCTTTTTTTTTGTTGTTTTCCTTTTTTGCACATTTATTTTCACAAAAGTGTCAACTAATTAGCTGGACTTTATTTCATTAGACAAATAGTAACAATAATAACAACAACAACAACGGTACCGTTAGATGGCTGGGTTGTGAAAAGAGACGACAAAAAAGATGAAAATAAATGTAAAGAAAGAAAATCGAAAGGAAAACAGAAACAGCAAATTAAACCTCTTTATTGAGCACTACAAAGATTGTGAGAAATAAAGTATAACGAAACAGTTACTCAGAGGGAACTCTCTGTCTCCCTCTCTCTCTCTCTTTCTCTCTATTTCTCTCTCTCTCTCTCTCTCTCCTTCTCTTTCTCTCCCGCTCTCTGGCTGTTTCTCCGTAAAAAAATCATTTTAACCTGAACCAAAGAATTTGTTAGTAATTGAAAATAATATAGGAATTTCATCGATATTTTCGATGGTTATTTTTCATTACGAAATGAAATCTAGTGTTAGTGTTGTTGCTGTTGTTATTTTGGCTTCTTTTTCACCTGCAAAACTTGAGTGATTTAAAGGGGGAGAGGACCCCACTACTTCTGGTCCCTCCGTGGAATTGAACTGTAAACTTGTGAACAATTCAATCGGAGTTGAAAAAATTAATTAGGGTCATTAAATGGGAACGGAAAAAATATCAATTAAAAGCTTATTTTCATTACTTAGTTGGTACTTATATTGAACTCTGAATTGCTTAAAAATATTTGGCTCGAAGGACCAACAATTTTAGAAATAATTAGAATGTTAAAAATGCCATCGCAAGTCACTCAAATTATAATTATAAAAAATATAATAATATTAATTTTAATATTGAGAATAATAATAATATTGTATTAAAAATAATAACAACGATGCAAGTAATAATATTTTACAAATCTTAATAAATTCACTATATAATTTCCGTTATTTGATCTTTGAGTTTTCTGAACTCCATTTACAGTTATAATTGGAAACTTTTGAGATGTTCTAAGAAATCAATCATTGAGACATTAATCAACAAAAACAATTTCAATTTCCAAAAATTCGTTTAATATTTATTTAGAGAGAGAGAGAAAACATCACGTGTAACGGAAATTGAATTCAATTTGCGAGTAACAGTAAATGATTTTAAAACTATTGTACTTCTCTCTCTTTGAGTATATCTGTCTCACTCTTTCTCTCTCTCTTTCGATGCATTAAATATTGCGATCATTTAACAAACTTGTTAAATGAAACATGAACTTGAAATGGGTTGAAAATTATTTCTTTAAATTATTATTATAATAATAATAAATATAATAATAATAATAATCCTTTAACAGCTAAGAAAAACACAAACTTAAAGGAATCGTTGTTTGCGTTTCTATTATCTCTTTACATCTCATTTCCTTTTACATCTCATTGCTGCTTCAAGGACCCAACGAAGAGCTAAGAACAACAACAACAACAAGAAACCAACTCCAAAAATGGCCGAAATGTCAAAAGGAGGAAAAATACAACAAATTGGAGAGAAAAACCAGAGTAAAAACAAAGCAAGAAGTTCAGAAAATAGAAAAAATAAGTAAAGAAAAGAGTGTGTAAGAAAAACTTGAAGAAAAAATAGTGAAGCAAAAGGATTGATGAAAAAAGATTGATGAAAAAAGAGTGAAGAAAGGACAGTGAAGGATACAAAAGTCTTTGTTAACGAAAATTCGGCCTCTGACTCCTTAACTTAGTTGGCCACAAGCTGGCCACATGGCAGGAGGTGTCAAAAGGAGGATGGGATGAGTAGGATGATGGCAGGGGGGATGGGGGCAGGGTAAGCAAAACTCATGTGTAACACATTCTAAGATTTCTTTGTTTACTGTTTCGTTTCTGCCGTTTCGTGCCCTTCTTCTTCATCTTCCCTTCCTCCTCCATCCCTTTACAATCATCTTTTTCTTTTTTCTTCTTCATTTTTCCTTTTTATCGTTTATTTTTGACTTCTTTTTTTATTCTTTTTTCTTCAACTTCATCGTCTTTTAATGGCCGTTTTTTGTTGCACTGATTTAAGTGACAGTAAATTGGTTATCAGTGTCTACTGAGGCTTTGATTTTTGTTGTTGTTGTACGTGACATAAAAGCCAACTAAAATAAAATTACGAAATAATGATTCTAAATTTATTAATAAAAATTCCCTTTATTCGTTTCGAACTTGAATATTTATTTATTTTTTATATTCTTTACTTTGATTACATCAATTTTTAAATACTTTTATAAAAATTTTAAAGCAAAAGATAATATTTTCAGTATTCAGAAGTTTTTTCGAATACGAATTTATTATTTCGAATTTCATCATCTTCTAAAAAATGTACTCAAGTATTTAAATATAATTTTATACAGGATTTAAAACTGTCTACAAGATTAATTAACAACACGATGAATGCAAGCGGAATGAATTTGAATTCGATTTTCATGCCGGCGAATTAATTAAATAAATTGTGTAACGGAAGTAAGGAGGTTACCTAGGGAGAGGATAACAGGAGGAGAGTATAACAAGAAGACGAAGGAGGAGCCGGAGAAAGAGACTGAGTTGTGGAGCCAACCACTCAAAATGAAGTCCTGTGAGTTTCCTGGCGATACGGACTGATTGAAGCAGTAAGTGTTTCCTTTTGTTCAAAAGTTGTTGAAATTAACACAATGAGTCAGTGTCAGTCAGTCAAATCTTCAGTCCATCCATCCCTCTATCCCTCCATCCTCCGTCTATTCATCCATGACTAATCCGAAGCCTTCAATGATGAAGTCTTCGTTGATGTCTGTCGACTCGGTTGATAGACAGACACACTTAAGTTCATTAAATAAATGAGCGAATGACTGACAGACTCACGAAATGATTGATTGATTGATCTAACGGAATTTTATGGACATTTTATGGAACTCATCTGGAAATGATGATAGGTTTAAAATACAGGCAGCAGGTTTTTTATTCATAACTCCTGAAGAGAGAAGAAAGAGAAAGAGAGAGAGAGAGAGAGAGAGAGAGGGAGAGGGAGATAGAGATAGAGAGAGTGGGAGGGAGAGAGTTAAAGATAAATAAAGCGAAGATATGCTGAACTCAGGAATTACAATAATAAATGACATTAACGAGTCCTGTCAGTTTAGTTTATTATTAATTAATTCAAATTCAACAGGATTCTCTGTTCTACAGTATCAAAGGTTCTACGTTTTAATTTCTATTAAAAAAAAGTGATGGTGTTTAAGGGGAAAAGAAAGGGCAGGTGTTTAGGGCCGCACTGGGATTTGGAGGGTAATCAAATAAAATTGAGGCTTCATTTATTCATTACGTTGATTGTTATTCATTAACACAGTTTTTTTAGATTCTTTCTACGCAAGTTAAAGTGTCATTGAACTTTCTTTTAATTGTACATTTTATTTTTCAATTTATAAATAAATTTAAGCGTTTAAAATAAATCGGTGAATTTTCGGTTAATTTTTTGCTGAATCATTTCATTAATTTGTTGCATTGTACTTCGCTTTCCCTACTTTCTTCCTCTATTTTTCCTTCTTTGCTTCCTTTTTGCTTGGTTTTTCCTTTTATTTTCCCTTTAATTTTCTTATCCGCAATTTTATCGAACAGTTTTTCTGCTTTACAATTTAATTCCATAGATATTACATTCTTTTTTTGTTCGTTTTGTAATTTTTTTATTATTTGCTTATTTTATCACTTTTACTTACTTTCTTTTCTTTTCGTTTCGTTTCGTTTTTTGTTTTTGTTGTTTTGATCTAATGACTTGAAGTTTTTACTATTTTGCAGATTATATTTTTTCTTAGAGCATCGGAATACAATAAAAACAAAAACAACAACAGCAACAACGGCATCAGCAACAACAACAACACAGCAACAATAAGAAAAGCGTCCATAAAACTATGACCACGATGTCGACGTTTTCTATTCTGCTACAGAGTATTCAATGGCGGAGAAGAAGAAGCAAAAACAGCGAAAATGGTAGACGAAACAACAGCAACAACAACAACGCCACTGTAAGAGGTACAGCAACAACAACAACAACACTAGAAGTAGACGCAGCTGCTCAGAACCAAGAAACTTTCAGTAAAAACTAATTTATTTTCAAGTTTCAAATGCGCTCTAATTTAGTTGAACGCAGAGTTGAGTTCTCTTCTTCTTTTTCCAATTCTTTTCCATCATCTTCTTCATCTTTGTCTACTATTTATGCTATTTACTACTATTTTTCTACAACGAGTACTCTTTTTTTAATCAAGCTTAATTTTCAGTTAATATTTAAAACCTGAGTTTTTACATTTCATTGCATGTTGCTTCTTTTTAGCTTATTCTCTGAGTTCTTTAAGAATTTTTATTACAACGAAAGTAGTAAAAAGGAATCGATGAGGATGCTAATGATAATGATAACAATGAAGAGGATAGCAAACAAAAAAAAAAGAAAAGAAGAATTTCGAATCCACCGAATTCGAGTAACAGCGATGACAGTTGACACATTTTGGCCATTAGTAGGACTCAAAAATGGATATCAAAGGTCGACAGGAGCGCGTTCGCAGTGACAGAAATCCTCACATTCACACACACACATACATACACACAGATACTGTCTACTACCGCATTCAAATGAGTCCAAAAATTGATGCCACGCGCCAAACAAGCAACACAGCAAATAAGCAAACAGCGAGATATGAATGCAACAACAACAACAACAGAACAATAATAGCAAGAACAACAATAACAAGCACAACAACAACAACAACAGAATATCATTCATTATAAACCAGAAACTGCCACAACTCCGATCATTCATTTTATACACCGAAAACGGAAGGAAGGAAAAATTTAACGATGTCAAACTCAGGTGAGGAGTAAAGGGAATAGAAGAAGAGAGTGAAGAGAGAGAAGACTGATTGACCAGACATCTGAATGTTCGTCCGCCCTCGTAAAATGCTTCGAATTAGCGTCGGCTGACAGAGCTGTCAAATTCAACAGCAACAGCTTCTGTCACATTGCGTCAAGCAAGCAGGTTGGAAAATGTTCCAAAAACACATTCCACTGAACCACCCGGTCTGAACGAAGGAGGGGATGAAAGAAAGAGAAAGTAAGAGACGGGAAAAGAGTGAGAAAGCAGATACCATTAGCAACGGAGACATCGTTATGCCAATTAAAAGCTTTAAATTCATTCAGCTGTCAAATGCAAAGTTTTACTTCAACTTTAGAGCTTCAAGAGATTTGATAGAAAATTCACACATACTCACACATTCACATGTATGCATTGTGTACTTGTATGTGTCAATATCGCCATGTATGCAGCGCAATTATAATCAAATCAAGCTGTCAAAATCGCTCTGCAAAACAACCCATCAAACCCGGTCTTTCTTCCTCTCCTCTCTCTTCACCTCTCCACGCTTCTTCTTATTTCCAACTCATCCATTAAGTGTGTCATTTATCCGTATCATCCATACGTTTATTAAGGCTGCCACACCCACAACGCCCATTAGAATTATACCCGCTCTGCCTTGAGTTTCCTCTCTCCCTCTCCCTCTCCCTTTACCTCTCTCTCACTCTCTGTCCTCAGCTGATCGTCCTCGTTGTACTTGTCAAATGAAATTCGCGCTGTCCACGTTGCAAGAGTGACTGATAACCGCCCCATCCCATCCCATCCCATTCCCTCCCCCTCGGCCATTATTAAGTTATCATCTTCCACGCCCTGTATCCTGTTTTCCCCCGATTTATATTCTCATCTCTCTTCTCTCCCTCTCTTTTAGTTAGTCTCTTTGTCCTAATTGATGTGCAGTGATATCAATTTTGATACACTGTTGTTGTTGTTGTTGTTGTTGTTGTTGTTGTTGTTGTTGTTGTTGTTGTTGTTGTTGTACCGCCCAGTGTATTTATTGTTTCATGGTTGTTATTGTCATTGTCATTGTTGTTGTTGCCTCTATTATTCGTATCACTCCTGCCTGTGGTATCATGTGTCACACTCGCTCCCTCACTCCCTTGCTCTTGCTCTGTCTCTCTCTCTCGCTCTCCCTCTCTCACTCTCCCTCTCTCGCTCTCCCTCTCTTTCTCTCTCTTGCACTGGCTATCATTCTCCTGCTCTTTATTCGACATGACCGTCATTTGACAAACATTATGCGTTCTCTTTACATACTCGCATTTACAGTTACATTTGCTTGAATCGAATTTAATCGCATTTATTAAGAATATTTATCGCATGCTGCAGCAGCGTTGCCACATCGCAGAGTCGGTGGCAGTCGTAATAAAAAAGCACAAAATAATTGATGCAATAATTCAATACAAGAAATGCGTTTCTAAGCCGAAATAATTCGCTAATACTGTAAGAATTACATTAATAAAGGTAGTCTTAATACATAAAGAAGGTAGAATCGCAAAACGGAAGAATAGTGGAATGACTGAATGAAGTAATGAGTGAATGAAGTAATGTGTGAATGGAACACTCGATGATTGGAAGGCTGGGCTGATTGGAAGTGCGGATTTGAGTTTAAGTACTAGCATCAAAGCACCCACCATTCTCAATGATATTAGAGTGGTCATTAAAAGAACACAAACAACAACAAAAAACACAAACTTACAACAACAGTTAAAACAAACTTACAACAACAAGATATCATCACCTCTATTAACAGAGTAACATTAATCAAGTGATACTTTTGCTGTGATTAGTGAAGTTTTCTTTTATTTAAGATGTGTTAGTGTGTTGCTTTGCTTTTATTCCATAATATTTCCTGTGTATTTTAATTAATATTATTTTCTCTTTGTTTTCCTTTTTCCTTTTTTATGCCTTTTTTACTGTTCTTTTCTTCTTCTCTTTTTCTTACGCTATTCCTCTCTTCCTGAGCGTCTGATTATAAAAGCTCTCATAAGAATTAACGCTCTAACAGATTCTATGGGTACGTGTGAATATATGCGTATGTGTGTGTGTTTATATGTATTTGTGTGCCCATGTGTGTATGTGTGTAAGTATAAATGCATTTCTATATTCATATCTTAATGGCTTTATTTCGGAATGCGTTTTTCTACACCAAAGTGTTAGTTAAAGTTATTGAAATTTCTTGCGGTATACTTTCAGGCACTCCTTTAAAGTGATTACAAAATGCGATGGAAAATTAAAATTTTTTTTAGCAACACACTTTTAAAAGTAAAAAAAAACCAATAAGATTAAGAAAAGCTGAAGAATACGAAAAGGAAAACAAGAACAACAATAAAAACAAAATCGCATGAACAAATTTAAAAACAACAACAACAACATTGTTATTTCACACTTCATACTTGTAATAATCTATTAGCTGTGATTTGTTTTTGTTGCATTTTCTACCTCAAAATTGAAGAAAATAAAATGTTAAAAACAGAACACTGATTACACGATGAATTAACTGTGAACTACGCCACCATGCCGGCACTTTACGACGTTCAGTCATGCAACAGAAAATCATTCGTACCACCAGAAGCAGAGGCAGCAGCAGCAGAATCAGTAGCAACATCAACGCTTCTCAGGTACATGTTGCCACGCAGCTTGTATTCTTAACATGTTGCCCACCTTTTGTATGAGTTTCTGTATGTTTTCTCCGCGTATGTTTCTGTCTGTCTGTGTTTGTGTGCAGCTTAATTTGTGTGCGCTTCACTGACCTGTATAATTATAATGAGTGCGGCGAGATATGAGAGAGAGAAAAGAAAGGAAAAACACTACATAAACAACAACAACAACAATTAAATTAAATTATTTGTAAGTTGGACTTATTTTTACCGCGTGAAAGCTTTTTTTTACACTCACAGACACACATGAACACATGATATGCGTGTATATACTCACATACACAGACACACATACATACACACATTTAATTGAATGTACTCACGTGATGCTCTGTGGTCATGAAAAGCAGCGACCTCACTCTCTCTCTCTGTGTTTGTGTGTGGCTTTGTGTGTATAATTGTATGTGTCAATGTGTGCGTGTGTGGCTTTTGTACGTTCAACACACAAAAGTTGATTTCCTTGTAGAAATCTTTTGTAGTAATGAAGTTTTAATTTCGTTTTCATCGCAGTTCCTTATCGCCAAAGAACATCACTGTTGAAATATTAAATTAGAGGGTTTTCAGTATCTAAAATAGAACATTTTTACATAAATATTATAAATATCAGAGAAACGAAGCCAAGATTAAATTCATAAATCATAGACGTAGTGGAAAGCTGTAGTAATTCTTTAAAAGAACATTAAAGACGTTCATTAATAATTTAATCAAAAGAAGCTAACCAGAGCCGCATCTCGGATGCTGACAGAGAAGCGGATGTCGACGGAGACGAAGCAACACCGAAGCATCATTAATTATTGATGGATAATCAATTAAAATCTTCCACATACGGACAGAGTTTGTAGAAAATTACATATATTAGAAAGGCATACCTTATATACATCGACTTATACACTGGTACTGAGAGACATACATACATACATACACATACACACACATACATACATACACCTCTCTATACTAATCACATTTGATGATTCAGTTGAGTTCGTTCTTGAAAGTTTCCCCAAAGAAACACCAGCAAATTCATCATTTATTATGATTGAGTGCTTGTCAAGGATGCGTAAGTGTCTGTGTGTGTCTGTGTGTGTGTGTTTATGTGTCTGTAGTTGATATCATTACCAAGCGTATGTCATTCAATCATATCATCATGCAATGCATTATCGTTGTTGCTGTTGTTTGATCCTTTGGGAGCTATTCTTACATTTCAAATGCAAATCCATTTAATTAAAGCAATTTTAATGCATTTGTGTGTGTGTGTGTGTGTGAGTGAGTGTATGAGTATGTCTGAACTACATGTCTTTCTTTAAGTGTTTCTGTGTACATCTATTAGTTGCATTAAAAATTCATCATTGCTTCAAACGTTCATACATATGAATATGCTTCTGTATGTGTGAGAAAGAAAGACAGAGATAGTTAAGGAGCGTGAAAGACAGAGAGAGAAATAATAAATGTCACCTGAAATGGATTATTTTTAGTTATTGTTGAATATTTTATCATTGTCGTTGTTGTTGCAGATGTTTTTCATCGAGTTTTAATAAAATTTAAAGTTATTCAAATGATAATTGAATTTTCACTTCAATTTTTTGGAAGAAGATTGGCATTAGTATGTGTGTGTGTGTGTGTATGTATGTGGGTGTGTCTCTTTGAGTGAACTGAGTGAGTTGTTTTGCTCTTCTTTGACACTCAGAGGAATCACAACAATGTTGTTATTATCACTGTTGCTTTTGTTGTTGTTGTTGTTCCCCTAAGCAACATGATTATAGTGATGTAATTGTTTTTGTTATTAATTTCCTGATACTGCTTTTGCTCCACTCACCATGCTGCAGTGCTGCCAAACTGTTGAAAGCTTTCCGCCCGAAGGTAAAACGAATGAATAATTATAACGTAGAGGATGATGCGTTGTTGTTGTTGTTGTTGTTACTGCTGTTGGCATTGTTTTGTGATGTTAGCATCATTAGAGTGGGTGTGCGCATGAACTCCAGTGATTTGTTGATGATAATTTATCACCTTCCCGAGCAGTGCGTTAACATTTATTATCGGTGCTAAAATATTCCGTTGCAAGCACTAAATTTCAATGAAATCATTGCACGATAATAAATTTCAATGTCGATAAATTGCACTCACTTAAAGCGTGAAAGCGGGTGTGTTATGCGATGAGTTGAGACACTCACTCAAACCGTGAGTGAGAATCGATCACAGCTCATTTCTCATTTTTGATTTATTAACGTTTTTTTTTTAGTTAAAATATTGTTTTTTGAATGATTTCTTTTTTAAGGATCAATGATAGTTTATCATTGAAAAAAAGCGATTTTTTTCTGAATATTTTAACTTTATTTCTAGTTGAGTTTAAAAAATAACGTAAACTCGATGATCGAATTCATTTATTGAACTATTTTCATCATCGTCGAATGGCAAGCAATTAAAAGTGTTGCCATTCTAAATAAATTCTATGAACAACTGTGAAAGCAACGCGTTGGAGAATAAAAAATCCTCCAAATTCAATGAATTTAACGAAGCGCCGAAAAGTCTGCTGCCGTTTTTTTTTTCCTTTCCTTTGTATTCAGCTCAACGCGATGCTAGAAAGTTGACAGCGACAGAGACTTCGTATGTGAGCTGTCAAAACTTGTTGTCCAACCTGAACGAATGAAAGAATGAATGGAATACTGGTTTTTGCACCTCAGAACGGAAGCTGAAAAAGTTGACTAAAGCCGGAGAAAGGAAGCACAAAAAACTAACAAAAGCAACAGAAGTTTTGCAGAATGTCCAAAAGTTGTAGGAAAAAAAGAGAATAAATAATATTTCAGAATTCTATTGAGGAATAAGAAAAACTTTTAGACACAAAGAGCGATGAGAAAAGAAGGGGGGGAGGGGGAGGAAAAAAAAGAAAAAAATGTAAAAAAAAAATAAAACGAAATGAAGTTAATTTAAATCACAAAAATATTTCCTTTAAAAATTTGTAAAACATAACATAAAAAATACTCCAAAAATACAAAAAAAAATCCAAAGAAACATTTTAAGTGAAATTAAAGCAAGAACTCAGATACAATTACGAAAAATGGAGAAAAACTACAGCAACAGAAATCGTCACAAAATAAACTCGAACAAAATAAACTCAAGTAATGAGAAAATGTAAAAAAAGTCAAAAGAAAAAGCAACAACAATAATATTAACAACAACAAAGTGCCACAAAAGATGCAACAGAAACAAGAATGACATCCATTAAATTGATATCATTTGCAGTAGAGAAAGCTTAAGAATGAGAAGCCAAGTACAACAACAACAACAACGTTGCTACGTTGGTGCAAATGTTTTTGTTGTTACTGTTGATCCTTTTCAAACTCTGCACTCAAGCTTTATTTTAAAAATGTTCCAATTACTTGTAGAAGGAAAATGTTATTTTTTGTTGCTGTTGTTGTTGTAGTTGTTGTTGTTGTTGTTGTTGTTGTTGTTGTAGTTGTTGTTGTTGCTGTTGCTGTTGTAGTTGTTGCTGTTAGCTATCCTGTTCTTGTTGTTGTTTTTGTTTCTATTGCCACTGATCAAATAATGCTGCTGCTGCACCCGACGAAAAGAAGACGTGCAGAAATAGTAACACTAACAACAACAAAAACAACAATACTAACAACAACACCAACAACAACGGTAACGATAACGACAGCTACACTGAAAGCTACTCGCACAACAGAAGTACAGCGAGTGAATGAGTGAAAAACCGAGACTCTTTCATTCCGTCGTTTGGCAGATTGGTTGATAGCACTTTTTGTTGTTGTTGTTGTTGTTGTTGTTGTTGTTGTGATTATGTCCAATGTTTGTGACTTTCCTCGTTTTGCCATATGTACGTATATACATCCCGTTATTGTTGTTGTTTTTGTTGCACTTGCACCTGCACTCGTTGCTCCTTGATTGAGGTTATTACTATTGTTGCTCCTTTTATTACCATTGTTGTTGCTATTATTATTATTGTTGTTGTAACAATTGTTCTTTTTATTAGAGACTATATGGGAAGTTGAGTTGCTATAACTATCACTATAGTATGTCCACTGGTACACTACCACATAACGTATGTGTCCAAATGCACACCGTTTTTGAAAGTGGACACATATTCTGTGTCTTTCGCGCTGTCATTGCAACTATTGTACGTTGCTTGTATCGCCTCAAATTCCATTTGTCTCTTCTTCTTCTGCTTCTTCTTCTTCTTCCTCTGCTGCTTCTTCTTCTCACTCTGCTTCTTCCTTTGATTCTTCTAATTGGGTACTCTCTGCATTTTGGCTGTGATTATGTGGTGAAAGCCTGCAAGCTATTTTGAAACCGCACGAACGGAGGAGACACACACAAACATAGTCACACACACACACATACACACATGTTCATGCACACATACATACGCTTTCATAACATACGCTGTTGTCATTTAAACAGACGTGCTTTGAATTTGTTTTCTATTCGTTGGCACTTTCGGTGGGAAAGACAACAACAACACCAGAAACAACAAGAATATCTGTAATAACAACAACAAAAACAACATCAGCAACAACAACTTTTTTGAGGTTCAACTTCTGTGCTCGCCCTGCAGATGCACGGTGAACAACAACAACAACAAAAACGAGGAGTGCTGTCTGGCGGTCTCTTTAATTTCCTTGGAGCAGCCTACTTTTTACAGTTTTCCTTGTTATTTTTGTTGTTGTTGTTGTTGTGATGCACCAACACAGTCTGCTCTGTCGCATGATCCAAGCTAATGCGAAAATGTGTTAAATTAAAAGGTGATTTCGACAAGCTGATGATTTGACTTCAGAATGAGGACGATGACGACTGTGATGATGATGATTACGATGACAATGATGATGACGATGGTAATAATGATCACGATGATGGTGATGATGACGATGATGACGATGACAATGATGGTGACAAGTTCAAGCATTCAGATCGACCGAATCCAGAAACTTTGTAGTGAAACTCTTCTGAAACCTCATAAAAAAATAGAAAAATCAAATAATAAAAGATTTTTCATGAAATTTAAGAAGCTTTTCCAGTTTTTAGAAGCCAAATCAAATCATTTATAAAAAAATTAAATAATAAATAAAATAAGAAAACATTAAATCAAAACAAAAACAAATTAAGTAAAAAAACTCTTTAATTGAAGGGTTTTCATAATTTTCGAAATTTGAATTCTAAATAAAATGAATGCAATTTAAAAGCATTTGAATATTTTTTCTTCACATTTTAAATGCTTGTTTATCACTCGTTTTACGGGTCTTCAGCTGAGTTTTACTTTTTCGATTCCTTCTTTTTTCCTTTTCTTTTTTTTTTTCTACTTTGCTACACTCAACCGTTTTAATTTTTTTCCTTTTTCTTGCTTTTTTTCTACTCATTTCTTTCTATCCTACTACATTTCAATGCAGACTCGGCGTAAAAAGCATAAAAACGCAATTAAAGCTCATAAACTCACATATTTACATACTATTGTATTAAAATGCATTTGTATAAGTGTATTAGTACAAGTGTATTTGTGTGTCTGTGTGTGTGCGTGTTAATGCATGTTCAAGGACGATTGCAAATAATTAAAAGCACAAAATATACTGAGTATTTATGAGTAAGTGTTAGTTTCCAGTTTTTCAATATTTAAAATTCATTTTTTTTTTCTTGTTTTCATTACTTTTCCAAATTAAATTCATTTAAAATGAGTATAAAAACAAATCTTTGCAAATTTTTCTCTTAAATCATCTTGTTTCACTGTGAGACGGTCATAAAAGATGTCCTTGTGGTCCTTCAGCATCCAACCAACCAACTGCAGCAGATGTGATCAGCAGCAGCAGCCGACAAAAACAACAACAGCAGCAATCAAAAATAACAGCTGATGTTTGACGCTTTCGAAATTTATTACATCGCTGATTTTATTGTCTGTTTACGCTTAACGACAATTTGATGGGCTTCCCGGTCCATCCACACACACAAACACACTCACACACACACACACACATACACACACAAACAAATCCATCGTAAATACGGATGACTTTTAATATGATTTCCCGTTCCATTCGTCTGTTGCGTGTCCCGTTTTAGAGCCACAGCGTTTAGCATAAAAATTTATGGGATTCTTGTGTTTTTTCTTCTTTCTTTACTTCTTTAATGATGATGTTCCAATGATGTTGATGCAACATGTGTGTGTGCGTGGGTGGTGGGTGTAAGTATGTATGTGAGAGTGTGTGTGTGTCAATCGGATTCAAGTCACAATCGTTGTTGATGTCAGCTTTTTGTTGGATGGTAGGGAGTTCCGATGATGATGTCGATGTCGATGATGTCGATGATGTCGATGCTGAGGTCGACGATGACGATGGTGATGTTGATTTTGTTCATCATGTCCCTTAAATTTCTAAACAAATTCTCTCATTCTCTCTGTCTTTATATTCCTCTCTCCCTCTCTCTGTTCTTCTCATGCTCTCTCTTCCTCTCTCTCCTCCTCTCTCTCTCCTCCTCTCCCCTCCTCTCTCTCTCCCGCTCTCTCTCTCTCACTCCCTCTTTAAATATTTATTTCCTCTATTCTTTTAACAAACTTTTGTATTGTAGTGTCTTCGTCTCTTTTTTTTCCTGTTTCTCATTCTGTCTCCTTCTGACTCTCTTTCGCACAATGTTTAACTGACCCTCTCTCTCGCTCATCTGATGTGATTGCGCTTAACTGATTCCTTGTTCACGCTAAAATATTTGCTTTCATGCCCGCGCTTTAATTGCAATCTTCAAAACGTAAGAATGCAGACCTGCCACGCCTTCTTCGCCCACATTCATCCATAGCAACAGGATGTAAAGCAACGTTTCCACTCGAAGTTTAGTTTTTCTGAAGAGTCTCTTTTAAAGTGGATCAACACTTCGCCGGCTCTCTTCAACAGATACTCGTAACTCTTCTCTCTCGAAGAACGCTTCTTCTGCGTCTTCCTCTTCGTCGTCGTCTTCGTCTTCTTCTTCATCGTCGTCTTCATCGTCAACTCCGTTGATTTCTTCTCCTCTCCTCATTTGAGTTCTTACATAATCCTTGAATAGAAAAAGAAAATCAAAATGCGTCTTGAAGCCGCAGTCGAATGAAGTCGAGTCGGGTTGCGTGGTGCTTAGAAACATGATGCTTGGCGCGGAAGAGGGACGAACAGAAGTCGGATGTGGTTGCTGAAGTAGCAGCAAATTTGCGCCAAATTATTTCGAAATTGTTGCCAAAAAAACCTCTACACATTTTCTATTCCAGTCCAATTAAAATTGCTTCAGCTGAATGGATACGAATGGATGTGTGTGTGGGTGAAGGGGGGCTTGTGGGGGCAGCAGGGGGGTGCTTATATGCGTGATTTTGTGTTCACTTCCTTGAAGTTGTCTAAACAAATAACAACAACAACAAAAACTACGATTTGATATGTCAATCAAGTGGAACGGAATCCGCATTAAATACCTCATCTGATGGGGGGCGGTGGATGATGATGAGAGCGGGGGAGGGGGAAGGGGGGAAAGAAAAACAAAGGAGCGAACTGAAGAATGTTGAGTTTTTGCCGCATTGATGCCAGCAAATTGCTCTCTTTTTTGTTTTATCTTTTTTGCCGCATTCATTTTGATAAGAAACTCGATGGAAAGCGAATAATAAACCACGACTTTTAGTTTATTATAGTTTTATAGTTATTTTTACAACATTCATTGACGCTTTTTGATAAAATTACACCGCCAAATCGTTCACAAGCCATTCAAGAGCAACACGCTGAGTATTAATAATTAAAATACAACCGAACCAATTAACGGGACTTTTCGAGGGACGCCTGTAGTAACAATAATAATAATAATTTTAATTATTAACGTAATATTTTAACAGCCACAAAAATCGATTCGCTGCTTTTTAATTCGTTGCGGTTCAAGCCTCAGCTTCGTTTTTTAAACCTGAAAAAGTTGCAGTGACTGCGCTGTGAATGACTATCATTTCAGGTATATTTAAATAAATATACTATATGTATATAGTAGATATGTATATATTACATACGCAACATTATCAGCTCTCTTTATAATCTACAGTAATAATTCGGTGATCTTTACAGCCACGACAACCACAAAAAACAACAATAAAAGTCGATATTTAAAATTATAATTTCATTGTAAATATCACAAATAATTATAAATGCTTAATTATTTACAATTACTTTTGTTATTATTGTTGTTTTTATTGTCACCAAAGAAGGAGAGTAAAATACATAAACTTAAATAAATAAACGTATATTTATGAAATAAAGAATTATTAAATAAATAAAGTAATTAAATAAAGAATTACAATAAAAATAAATACCAAATAAAAATTCGAATAAAATTAAAGCAAATTATAATAAAAAACAATAAAAGGTACGTTATTCTTTATAAATTCAAGAATTGTTGTTTTTACTAATATTAATATTAATAATATTTCTATTATTTAGAATATTATTATGCATATTATGAATATTATTATTATTATTATGGATATTATTATTATTCTCTCGTTTTTAATAATTTTTAAACAATTGCTTTTCGTACATTTTTGAAAATATTACATTCTAATTTTAATATTTGTAATCAAATAACTGTGTAGAATAATTTTACATAATATTGTAACTTCATAAATAATAAAAATAGAACAGAATCATTAACAATCTGTCAGCAAAATTTTTCGGTTTTATAAATTAATTACGCACTTTTTTCTTTATTTTTCTTTTTATGACTTTTTTTCGCACCTTTCAAAAACAACGTCCACAAAACGGGAGCATCAACAAAAAAGATCAAATTTGAAAAGAAGATTAATGAAATTTATAATTAAATAATTGGAAAAGCAAAGAATTGATTCGAGGTGTCTTCGATGCTACTTCGAATGTGTGTCGTGTAAACAGACAACAAAGACGACTGATTAAAACAATGCAGCAGTTCAGCAGCGCCACATCGCTTGGCGTCGCTCACCTGAACACAACACAAGACAGCACACAAGGCAACGCACAAAAACAACAACAACAACAACACACAAGAACAACAACAACAAAAGAACACAAGAACAACAACAACAACAGCACACAAGGACAACACACAACACACAACAACAACAAAACGAAATACAGAACTCTCATAAGGTAACAAATATTGACACATCAACTAGTAATAAATTAAAATATTTGTTGAGTTGTAGGTGAGGGTGGATGATCAGTGATGGGTGGTGGGCGTGGCACCAGTGGAACAAATTTGTCGCTGTCCAAAAGCATGCATGACATGCTGCCCACAATTAAGTTAAGTGAAAAGCATGTCATCCAAGCGAAATACATTCATTGATTAATACGGATACTAACACGCAAGAGAGTGGCTCTGTATGGGTGTGTGAGTGTGTGTGTGTGTGAGAGGGAGCGAGAGAGTGTTGCAGGGGGGAAACAGTGTCCCATACATACGCTGTTACACACGCATGACATTTTAATGACTGTCATTTATGGCTGTCCTTCCGTTCAATTTACGTTTTCATTAATGTTTTAATTGAATCATTGAAATCGCATTCCTTCTTCGTTTTTCATTGACGATGTTGAAGTTGTTGTTTTGTTGTTGTCACAAATAAAAAAGAGCTAATAAATTGGTTTTCATGCAATTTTATTATCACATCCTTGAAGGTTGAATTACAACAGCAACAACAGCAACACACATGCACCCACAAAACCCAACCCGTTGTACTTCTTTCAAGGGCCTGAAGGTATGCAATGTTTTTTGTACTCAAGCAATTTAATAAATTTTTCTTGATTTTTTTTATTACATTTCTTCGTTTAATATAATGATGTTTATTCGTTTTTTTTATCTCTTTCAAAAGAATTTAATTTAATATTCTTTTATTTATTTATTTCTTTATTTATTATCTTTATTATTTTGTTTTTTGTTTATTTATTATCCTTATTATTTTGTTTTTTATTTCTTTCTTTTCTTTTTTTTTCATTTTCACTTTCTTTTTTAAATATTTTTGTAGACTACGCTTTTTTATGACCTCAAATATTTTCAATAGTTATTTTCGCTTGTTTCTCATACCACTTCAACCATTACCACCCCCTTCCTCCCCCTTCTCTTGTAAACAAAAGCATTTTTTATTCAAATTCTATGAATATTTTTTATTTTTTGGTTTTAACGAATACTGAATCGAAGCGAATCAATGAACAGCGTAAACATTTCATCATTTTGACTTGTTGATTGTTTGTATATGTATATTTCCCCCCTCCCCTCCCCCCCCCAATATAAACAAATACACACCGTTTTAGCGAGAAAATAGTTTAATTCAACAGCTTCACAAAAAGTTTAACAAAAAATTTACTCGAAATCAAAACAAGAGAATTTTTCATTTATTATTATTTTGTAAAGTTTCAATAGCAACTAAATAAACACAAGCAACAACAATGAACGCAATAATAATAACGGAAACACAAAATAAGCTCAACTATACAACAACAACACAAAATATAGGGACTACAATAACAACAACACAAGATATAACAACAACAACACTGAAAGGTTAACTAAAAAAAAAAGCGCCACGTTTTAACCTCGACATCGATTTCATTCTCTGAACGATGAGGAAAACAGAATATTTTTAAAAAACCCTGTCAAACAATAAGAAGTCTTTCAATAAGTTATATTTTTACAAAAATATTATGTAAACATTGAAAAACACAACAAAACAACCGCAACAAAATAAATGCTAAAAAAGGGGGGGAAAAGTACAAAAAATAAAGACTAATAAAAATAATCAATAAAAAAATCAATGAAAATAATACAAAAAGGTACAGAAATTTTATAAAAAATTATAGAAATTAAAAAGGTACCCAGGAGAGTGTACACAAAAAGGACAAAGACCGGTGAGCTGAGAGATAAAAGGTGTGTATAGAAACAGGGGGGGGGGGGGGGGGGGAAATATACATATACAAACAATCAATAAGTCAAAATGATGAAATGTTTACGCTGTTCATTGATTCGCTTCGATTCAGTATTCCAATGATCTCCATGTTTTTGTTTACTATTTTAATTTACTATTTTAATTTACTAAATTACTAATTTACTATTTAATTTACTAATTAAAAAGAAACCTCTTGCAAGAAATTAAAAAATATGATTGCATAATTTTAGGGTTTCATTAAATTGGCATTCCGTTTGTTTTAAATACTTTTTAATGTGGTTTGTTCATAGTTATTGAAGTAATAATGTTGGTCACCGCAAAACCATACCCGCCTCCCTCCCACCCTCCTTATAAGTCGCCCTCCCCACACCCTTCCGCTCTTCTTTGGGTTGAATTGAAGATAATCAAATTATGTTAATGATTAAAAGTCCTCTTCTACTTCTCCTTCTTCTTTTCTTTTCGCGTTTATTTTCCATGGAAATTGCATAAATTCTACTCTGTCCCCCCTCCCTGTTTTTATCTCTTTCACTCGCGCTATAAGCTGTCTCTCTATCTAACAATGCAACACAAACACAACAACAACAACAGCTAAAACAAAAGCTGATCGTCCGCCTTCCGTTCGAGCCTAATTTTTGTAACGGTGCATCGGATTAAAAGGGGGAGCCGTTGCCCTCCTCCCCCTTTGGCGGTTACATTCTATTGTTGGACCCTCATTTTTTTATAGGAAACTTATGCAAATTATTCGTGTTCAGTTTTATTTATCAACCGACAGCGTTGCTGCTTTTCCTTTTGTTGAGTTGAGAGTCCAAAAAGAGACAGAAAAACACAATTAAAGAGAGGGAGAGAGAAATAAAAACGTAGAGTGGAAGAAAAAAAGAGAGAAAACGTGTTCGAAGGAAGGAAGTTCGTGCAAATCAAAGACACCGCACAGAAGTTTTTTATTCTTGTATCTTCTCGTCCTTGAAGAGGAAAATTAAGCAATTAATGATGATATTAAATGAATTCTTTACCTGAGAATATCCTGTCTGCCTGGGGAAGGGGCTGGACTGGATGGATGTGGGACGTGGGATGTGGTGATGGAGATTGATTACTTGTACACGTCCACGACTGCTAATTAAAATAAGTGCTCCAACTGCCGGAAACACGGAGAAAACAATAGAAGAAAAGAAAGAAAACAAAAAAAAAAAGCTTCGTTAAATGTTGATACCAGGACACTCATCGGGATGCCACCAGGACGCAAACAGAGTGAAAGAAGAGGATCAACGCATGGAGCAGGCAATAAACGATGATGGCGCTTCGTTTTCTTTGCTTTCCTTTCAAATGAATTCATAAAAGTTCTTTAAAATTGCATAAATAAATACAAATTGAATATTTATTAAGTTTTAATTTAAAATTTCTAAATGAACACAAAGTTTTATAAATTTTTAAAATTTCATTAACTTTCCATAATGAACATTTTTTTGAGTTTATCGCAGTCATCATGAAAATTTTAAAAAGCTTGCATTTTAAGGTTTCCTTTTGTGTGAGTTTTAAATCTCTTTTTATTTCTTTTTCTTTCATATAATTTTTTCATTTTTTATATTCGTTCATTACTCATTTTATTTCAATTCATTTCTTATTTAATTCCAGTACATTTTTTATATCATTTTTCATTTCATTTTTTCATTTCACTAAATTAAAAATTTTTTCCCTCTACTTTAGAGATGCCAATCATAGTTTTCTCACGTTTTACCGGTTTCCCCGCAACAACAATAACAACAACAACAGCAACAACCTTGTTAAACAAGTTCGAATAACTGTTCTATACTATGAACATGAAATCATTTGTTAAAAAAAGCGTAGCAGAGCAGCGACAGCTACTAAAAAACAACAACCACACAGCGAGTGAAGGTTATAAAAAAGCTGTAAATGGTTCTGTTGTTGTTGTTGTTTTTGTTGGTGTAATACGACGTACATTCTCATACATTCATAGAAATAGAAAAATTAATTAATTTTATGACGTCTTTTTTTTTTAAATTGTGAATGATACGGTTTAGAATTAAAGCAGAGAAGCAGAAACAAAAACATTGCAACAGAGCAGCGGAGTAGCCGAGTGGAAGCGAAGCAGCAGCGCAGTAACGCAGAACAGAAGCTGCGTGTGACAACAGAGCAGCGACGACAGAGTAGCGTCAACAGAGCAGCAGATTGGCAGAGAAATAGTAGAGTAACAGTTGAAAACATAGCGTCGACAGCAGTAGAAACAGAAGCAGCGACAGAAGCAGCAACAGAAGCAGCATCATCGAGATTTGCAATTGAAATGTGAACAGAAAACATAGCACACGATTTTTAAAAAAATTCAACATTTCAATTACAATGATGTATGATGTGATTCTCTCTCTCTCTCAAGAGAACGTATAGAAGAAAGAAGAAGAAGAAAAAAAAATGATGGTGAGAAAAACTTGCAGCAAAACCAAATCAAATAAAAATTCATTGAAACTTCTGCGGTTTTCTAAAAGCTAACAATTTGAAAGCATTGCAAACGTATTGTTGTTGTTGTTGTTATTGTTGTAATTGTAGGAAGTAGTAAAAGTAGTAGTAGTCACATTAGTAGTAGAATTAGTAGTAGTATTAGGAGTACTATTAGTATTATTTATAGTACTAGTATTCTTATTATTATCAACAATATTTTGATTTCGTAAAATTGTTTGTATTTAAATTAATTTTTCGATATAATATATTTTATACAATTTGTTTATAATTTGTTAAAATTTCAAAATAGTACAAAATCAGTAGAAAAGTAAAACAAAAAACCAAACAAAAAAGTTACTTCTGCGGTTCACGTTTGCATCTCCGCGTGTAACATTTCATTTGTGCCCAAGGACACACAAACACACTGAAACAGGATGAAAGGCACACATACACATACACATAAGAATTACGGTATGTATGTATGTGTGTCTGTATTCTACATCCACCCACAGATCAACCGCAATCCAACCGCACGAAAGACTGCAGCATTGTAAATATTCTTTTCATGCTCCCTCTCCAAGCCGTTGTCGATGCCGATTGTAGTGTGACTAACGTGGAATTTATTATTATTATGCCAACGAACTGAAAAGCGTACCGCGCTGTCCTTGATTAGTGTATAACTAATATAACGGCATATTTCTATAGTCAAATGTTTCTTTATACGAGTGTGTGTGTTATATGTATGTGTGTGTGTTTGTGTATGTGCCTGTGTCTGTATCATGTCACTAAAAATAGTTACAAATGATGTCTCCCTGCATAATCTACAACGTGTCAATCGATGCGCCGCTGCTTTTCACTTCTCTTCAACATTTTCATGAATTTTACATCATTTGCATATGTACATCATGCATGAATGACATTCCACGATAACCTTAAGAGAGAGATAGGGAGAGAGAGAGAGAGAGAGTGGGTGAAAAGTGTGAAGAGGGAGAGGAAAAAGTGGAGGAAGTGGAGAAAGAGAGACTGACAATGATTTTGAGAAACAACCTGAAGTTTATTAAGTTGACATGAGGTTTTTATATCCTTCGCCTTCTTTCTCTTCTTCTTTTTCTTATCCTCTTCCTCCTCTTCTTCTTCTTCTTCTTCGTCTTCTTCCTCTTCGTCTTCTTCCTCTTCTTCTTCACAACAACTCACATTCGTTTGACAAACCGTTATCATGAAATTCTGCTTATTTCGCCGTTTATAATGAGAACGATGACGAATGGATTCGACTGAACTGACGTCTCTCTCTCTCTCTCTCTCTCTCTCTCTCTCTCTCTCTCTCTCGTGGTCTCGTTCTCTCATCTCTCTGGCAGGTCTCTCAGGTCACAACCGATCTGACATGACTTACATGAGACAACGAGTCACATGCAGGGAATCCGTTTGTGGCATGATTATGCTTGTCCCATAATATTGCAAGCTGCATCGTTGTCACTTGTCACTTTCTTTCTTCTTTTTGCCTCGCTTCTTCTGCTTCAGTTCCTTTTTCTTTTACTTTTCCTCTTCGTTTTCTTTTGATTCTTTTTAATTTGCTTTCTCTGCTTCTGCTTCTACTTCTTATTCTTGATCTTGTCTGTCTTTTTCTTGTCTTGGTTGTGTTTTTCTTTTCCTGGTTGTCTTTTTCTTTGCTTGCTTGTCTTCTTCTGGTTTTTTTTCTTCTTCTTCTTTTTATTTTATACTACTTTTTCCAGAAATGTCACAAATACTGCCTCTTTTCCCATGACACCGAAATTACATTAATGCTGATTCTGATGTCGACGTCATCGTTGCTGTTTCTCTTGAATTCTTTTCTTTGGACACAACATTAATAATGCAAACACTTAAAATACAATTTTTAGTGGCATATTTTTAGGTAATTTTTCCAAATGACAGCGCAAAATTATTGTCATTCCTTTGAATCCGGTTGTCCGGTTCTACAACAACAATAACAACACGTACTCTACAAGCAAAGATTTCGTTTCTCATTCATTTTCGTGACATGAATTTATTTAACGTACTTCTTTTTTCACGAATGAATATTGTAAGAATTCTTTTTTGCAAAATACTAGAAATTTTTTCAAAATACTGTTAACAGAGTGCAACAGAAGTAGCAGCAACAACAACAACAACAACAACAATGGAAGCAACACCGCATTTGTGGCCCCACCGCATCCTGAAATGCCGCATCCTGTGAGTCCCAGAAGGAAACAACTAATGCGCATCGTCGTCTCTCACCTTCACACCCCCCCCCCCCCCCCTCAATCCGTCCCTTTCTACATTCTCTCTTTCCGCTGCCGGCATCGAGTACACAATTAAATTGGTTGAAATGAGACGCAATCATCGCCAGCCATGTTAAAGCGCGTGAGATAGAAAGAGAGTGAGAATGCAGAGAGGGTACATGGAGCAAGAAGAAGAGTTGGTGGTATGAAGAGAGCGTTGACAGCAGCTGGACAGGCGAGAAGAGCAGTGAAAGTGGCGAACGCGGCTCAAAAGCAAAACATGCATGCATTGAAGCAGCATTCTTTTTGGTGTTTTTTTTTTTTTTGCTTTCATTTCATGGTTGCACTGCTTTTTGTTGTTCTTTTAACACGAGCATTTTTCAATTTCATTTTGTGACTCGGCGTTAAAAGTGTTAAAAAGAAACATTTTCGTTGTTTGTGTGAAACCACCGCGATGTGATTTTGTGCAGTTTTGTTTGTATTTTTGAGATGTGTCTGTGTTTGTGTTCGTGGGATGAGTGTAAATATTTTTAACATTTTCATTTCCGGTTCCTGCTACACCCGGTTTTGGTGCATAGAAAATATACGCTGATACACACATTCACACAATAAATGCAATAATTCACAATTTGAGTATATTTTGTAAAAGAACGAGACGAAAATAAAACACACAAATTTTCAAGGTCATATAAAATGCATTTGCAACGACTACAAGAAGAGCAACAACAACAACAATGGCGGCGACGACGACGACACTCCAGAGGACGCCATCTTAAGTAGTGTAAATAAAATAAATGCTCCATGAAAAATGACAACAACAACAACAAAGACGACGACGACGGCGAGTACAACAACAGCCACAAGATGAAAACACAGCATAACACAGCTGAATGTCATGTTTAAATTACAACAACACTTATCAAAGCAATCATAAAAGCGCTTCAGGGGGACCGACGCACAAACCAACATACACACACACACACACACACACACAAGAATACAAGCAGGCCAGCAAGAGTCCTCTCCAAGTTGAGGATGGTTGCAAAGAATATAAGAAGGAATAAAAGTTGAAGAAGAAGAAAAAGTAGCATCACACGCTGGATGCATTAAGGAGCAACAACAACAACAACACCAACAACAGCACCAGCTGCATCAGCTGCTTCTTCTGCTGCTGCTCAAATGTGCAAACATGCAGCACACACTTGAAACCCAGCGGAGAGAACATCTTCACGTCTTCTGAGAAGATGAGAGAGAGAGAGATGATGGAGAGGAGGGCGGAGTGGAAGAAATGGAAACATTATCAGCTTGGCTTCTCGTGCTGGAGAGACGCTGGAGAGGCGCGTGTGTGGGTGGAGTGCAAACAGCAAGCAGCACGCGTTAAGAGCATTGAAATAACAACTCGTGTTTATATGAGCTGCATACTTTCAGGGGCGGCTGTAAAGAGCCGCGTGAAGAGCGCAGATAAGCGTTGTGTAAATAGCAAGGAAATGTTTCGAAATTAAGAATAAAAACTCAAGGATTTCGCAAGACGAACGATAAACAAAACATGTGCCGAAACAGCTGTGAAAAGGGACAGATAATGAGAGAGTGAGAGGGAGAGAGAGAGAGCGCCCTAGAGTGATAATGAGAGAGAGCACGAGAGGGAGAGAGAGAAATTATAGAAACCATTACAACTCAAAGACAAACTTTAACAAAACACACTCATTTAAATTCTCTCAAAAACAACATTTTAATTAATCTGTTTAAATAAATACAAACGAAAACAAATTAAGTACTTTACTTTAATATATAGTTTCAATTAAACTGAAATATTATAATAAATAAAATGTATGTGTGTGTGTGTATGTGTGTGTCTGCTTAAGTAGTGAGCTGGAATGCATGTTCCTGTGAATGTCAAAAACATGTTAAAGTAAACTATTTTTTTTTTAAACAAACAAACACACATACACGCACAAAAACATTCACATTGACACAAGAGACACTCTAATCTCCCTTGTTAAGCACTCGTTTTGCGTCTCTGAAGAAGAGTTTTAAAAAAGCGAAGAGATCTCATAAGGAGAGGGGAACAGAGAGAGAAAGCAAGAGTGCAGAAGGAAGGGGCTGGTGGTAGGGAGGGCTGACGGAGGGGGACGATGAAAGAAAGGAAGCACCACACAAAAAGTGGCATTAAAATATTCTTAAGCATCCCATCAACTGAGAAGCACAAGAAAAACATACTATTTTGTGGAGCACTTTTTTACAAAAACAACAAAAAGAAGAGGGAAGACTGACAACAACAACAAGAGCAATGCTACCAGAGATGCGTCTTGAGATGCAAGCATACGAAAACTACTCAAAAATGCTTCTGTGTGCATGTATGAGTGCGTGTATGTGTGTGTGTGTGTGCATTGGTTTTAAGTGCGTGCTACTCAAGTATGTAAGTGTGTGTCTCTGAGTGTCTGCTAGTATGTGTGTCATTCCGTTGAGTTCAGTAAACGTGACCTTGAATGCTGCTCGTCACTCTTCAAAAGCGTTCTCCACTTCAGAAATGCGCCGGGAGGGTGTGCTTTTGTGTGTGTGTGTGTGTGTGTATGAGTGCTTAAAAATCCATGTTAACAGCATTCATTGACTCGTACTCAAGATATTTCTTTTTTTCCCAATCTTTCGTTTGCTGTCGTTTAAAGCAACGTTCATAAAACGTTGTATTTCCAAATTCAAGTGGAAAATATATTCTGATTCTATGAACTAATAGTTTTTTTTTACGTTACTCATTCGGTCTTTCCTTCTCGAGTTCCGAAACTCATTCATAATCCATCTGATCGAAGCTCATGAGTGTCATTTGTTACACTGTATCACTGTATCGCGTCTTTCATGAGCCTCGTGCATTTCATGTGTTTTCAAGTCTCTCGTGTGTCATGTCTTTAATGAGCGTCAAAGTTTCAGAAGTCCCACTGTTTCATGAGTCTCAGTGTGTCATGAGTTCCATATGATTCATGAGTTCCAGTTTCATGGAACATTTTCATTTTTATTAATTATTATGTGTTGTTCTCTCTTTTTCTGTATTATTATTTTATAATTTTTTTCTTTTTTGTAACTCATTTTTAAGTATTATTTTGTATGTCGAAAAATATTCATGTCACATTTCTAAAAGTAATGAAAAATTGCTATTCATTCCATTCGGCCTCGATGTTTTTCTTGTTCTTGTTAATCTTTAATATGATGGTGTTGCTGTTTGTGTTAGTGTTGTTCTTGCTGTTGTTGTTGTATTGTTATTATTATTGTTGGAACATTTTTAATTTTTAAACTTGGCTTCAAATTTTGACATGTGCTCTATATTTTGTTTTTGTTTTCTTAACTACTGAAAATTGTGATGACTTTCCATGATGTGAACATGAAACTTAATGAGAACATTCATCAAAATAATTAAAGGAGCCACAAATTGCAAAAATACACAATATTTATTTACTAGAATTAATTATCAAAAATTATTATTATTAAATGTAAAATATGGGGAAACATTTTTTTTTATATTCCAGGCCGAAGTTTTTTTTTAGTAACTGTAAAATAAAAGAGACTTTTAGATTATATTCTTTTATAATCGAATTCCTTTTGTTGTTTCCTGTGTTTTCTTCTTCTTATTCGTTACCTCTTCTTTTTCTTTCTTCATCCGAAACCTTAATTGAATTCGTGAAGAATTTCTCAATATTAAAATCAAAATTTATACAAATATTCGAACATAAATTTAACTCGAAAATGATTCGAACACTAAAAATAGTTAAAAACAAAACTTGCACATGACTTAACGACCAAAGCGAATACAGACACATCCAAATACTTATACAAACACACACACCGAAGAACACATACACACACACACATACTCAACACTCTATTCGAAGCAGCTTAAATAATGACTTCGAATGCAGCTGCTAAAATTGGAATTTCAATAATTTTCAATTATTACCGCTGTATCCGTGTTTGGGAGGGGGTGAGGGGAGGGGGGGGGGGGTGAGGAGGGGCAGGGAATATCTAAAGGGGTACAAAGAACTCCTGGCAGCATGGCGAAAAGTGGGCTGAGAATCGAACTGCTTCTGTTGTTGTTGTTTTGTTATGGTTGTTGTTGTTGTTGTTGTTATTTACTGTTTTTGTTGTTTTCTTCCTTCTGACTCCTTTCATTTTAATAGCTTAGATGAAGCTAAGGTGTGAAAAATCGTTCGAATCCTTAACGGTTCTAGAGGGGGAGCGAGAGAGACAGCCATAGATACATAGAAAGAAGGAGATGAAGCTAAAACGAGTAACGAATAATGAAAAACATATCCCGATTACTTTAAAATATATAAACAATGAAATTTTAGTTACATTTTCTTTAATCGAAAGAAGAAATTGAAATAAATTAATTAAGAACAGTTTTCAATTTTTAGAAAGAGATAGACAGATAGATAGAAGATAAAGAAAGAGATAGAAAGAAAAAAAAAAGAGTGAGAGAGAGATAAAGTAGAAGAGAGAGTAAGAGATACAGAAAGAGGTACATGTGCCTGAAAACACGATTGAATAGAAGAAATGAGACAAAATTGTGTAAGATAAAGTAACCGAATGATGGAATAACCGTTTCTAGAATCCATACGAAACCCTTCACTGATCCTCATCGCAAAATTCCTCACTGGTATTTAAATCTTCTGAGCTTTTGTAATGCTTCTCCAAGATTTATGATTGCAAGTTCAGAAGCTCTGCGCAGCTCAGCTCAGTGACTGAATAATCGAATGCTAGTCTACGCCTACGAGGAGGGAAGGGAGGGAGTGGCTGGCTGGGAGGTGTTCAGATGTTGAAGGAGGATTATGATGAAAACAATCTGTGTGTGAGAGAGAGCGAGAGAAGGGGAGAAATTATGGAGCTGTGGTGCTGAGATACGCGATTGGAGGTGATTACAGTGGAAACTCTCCGGCACATAACCACGTTGGCCGAGCTGTTGTTACAAAGTTACAAATTCCACTGAGGTCAAGAGGTCGAAAGCAGCATTAATACCGTGATTGGATGGAGCTTTAAACCGATGAAACCGTTCTCGAGTTTAAGAGAACTGTTCTTCGTATTTTCATAATTGTTCTTCGGGTCTTATAATTGTTCTTCGTATTTTCATAACTGTTCTTCGGGTTTTATAATTGTTAGAATATCGTATTCGCTTTTTGGACGATTGAAATCCATGTTTAAAAACTGTTCTGATTTCTACTCAGTTGATTGTTTGTTGCTTTATTATTTACCGTAACCGTAACTGTACCGCAACCTTACAGTACCGTAAACATAAGTTGAATCGTTGCAATGAATCTTTTGCCGTATGCAGACGCAGTCGGCATTCGTGTCAGCGTCGTTCATCTGCAGCAACAACAACGACGCGTAAATCTTGGCAGCAGCCGTAGCAGCGCTGCCCCCGCATTTAAATATTTTCATTGTGGTGTCTGGTGCTCAACTGATTTATGAGCAGAGAGGTTGTTGCGCTTTGTTTCCCACAGCAGCCCACAATCATACACAAATACAAATACAAATACACACATACACATATACGTGTACGTTTATATTGCTTTTGCATTTGACAAGGTATTTACGCGATTTAAACCAACAAAAACGAAAGAGGAATTTTGTTAGAAAACCGAATACAAAAACTAAAAAATTGTGAAACAGATACTCCCTCCCTCCCTCCCTCCCCCCCCCACCACTCTGTCTCTGAATAACATTAATAATAATGGAACTTATGATAATAATAATAATATAAGTAGTCATAATAATAGTAACAATAACAATAATAATAACAATAAATACAATAATAATTACAATAATAATAATATTCATAATAATTATAATTTATGGTTTACTCATGTTACTGCTTTCCATTTTGTTCCATTCTGTTCCGTTTTTTCCCCCATTAAAATCCTTACAAATAACTTTACTACCTTTAATCCTCGTATCACTCCACGAACGGATCATTTAATTAAACTTAATTTATATAAATTTATGCAACCCACCGCAAAAAAAGAAGCACTTCGAACAAACAGCATTCGAAAGAGGAAAACAAAAACAAGAGCAGAACCCAGAAACAAACCGAACCTAACCTGAGTTTTCTGAGTTCCTACCACTTTGAGTTTTTCCTCCTTTTTCTAAGCATATTCTTCATCCTTCATGCCGTCGTCCTTCTTGCCGTCGTCCTTCCTCCTTCGTTACACCTTCCCTCTCGGGCTGCTCTGCTGGCAGGACACACATCCTGTGGTCACAACATTTTTAACGATGTTGCCATGTAGAAGACCGTTTTTAATTATAAAAAAAAGAACGTGCGAAAGTAAAAAAACCGAACAAAACAAAACAAAAACAACATTGGAAAAACAAACGAGGGAAAAGTTTTGCGTGGAAATTCATGGAAAGTAATGTAAATTGTTAGTAATTTTAAGCTTTTCATACAGAGCGTTTTTATAATGGATTTAGTGTTGTTGTTGTTTGTTTTTTATTCTTAAATTAACTGATTTTGTTGTTATTACTCTGCGATTCTCAAAACAGAGTTCGCCTTTGTTCTCAGCTGCTTGCGCAATCTGCTAGAGTGCGCTGCGCTGTTCGGCTGCGTTTGGTTGTGATCCTTGCTATTTTGTTCAGCTGAATCGTGACTTTACTAAACTGTTGAGTGTTGGGTGAGAAATATTCCCCCTTTGAGACTGACCTACATACGCACATACGGAAGTAGGTAGTATGTACTACTATTGGCCCAAACTGACTGCAGTTAAATGAAATAAAAGCAACAACAACAACGATTTACCTTAAAGTGGCACCCAGTTCAGATTTCCGCATCTGCTGCCAGTGATTGTGTTAAATTACGCTCTATTATTAAGAGTTCTTGTTAACAACAACAATAAGAGAAACATACAACAACAACAGCAATATTAAACTCGAGAAAAAAGCAATGCAATTGTTAATAAAAGGGCCGTAAGAGAACACAGCTTCACATACATTGGTCGGTTTAGTAGTCTACCATGTGTTGTTGTTGTTGTTTTTATTATTATTACTTTGTTGTTGTTGTTGCTATGGTTGCTCACCAGCTTCATGCACACGGAAACTGCATTAAGTGACACTTGATTCTCTTCACCCACGTCAGGTTGCAGAAGTTCACGAGCCACGAGCCACGTAGCTGCAACAGCTTCTGTTGTTGTCGTGTTTGTTGCTGTACTGAACGGAACAAATGCTCTTTAGCATCATCAACCTACCGTTAAAAGTCAGTTTTAAATTTTAAGTGAACAACTTTTCAGGTGTTGTTGTTGCTTGAAGCGTTTCGCTAAGGATTTTCATTGTTTCTGTATTGCTGCTGTAGAAGACTGGCTTTTTTGTTCTTACACTGATGATGAAAGTTCATCGGTTACCGGGTACCATCACAAATTTAAAGAAATTTTAAAAGTTTAACAAACATGAATAATTAAAGAAAATGTCATAAATTTAAGAAAATTTCAAGAATTAAGAAAGATTTCAATAATAAATGATTTTCAAACACTTAACAAAACATCACAAATTTAACGAATCGTAGACATTTCATAAAAATTCAATAAAGTTTCCGCTTTTTGTTCTATTATTCGTTTCTTTATAATTACCCGGTACCCCGTATTGTGCCTGCATCAACAACAACAACAGCTTACTTAACTTTTTAACCTCGTCACTTGTGTTTCTGTCACAAGAAAAACTCCAACGACTCCAAAGCAAGAAAGGAGCAAAGGAGCTGATGTCCTCACCTGCTACGTTGCTGCTTTTTTATACTTTGCAACTACGTACATGCGTTAGTCGTTGGTACTGGTAGTGGTTGTTGTTTTTGTTGTTGTTTTTTGTTGTTGTTGTGCTTGCCATAAGCTCATTTAATTGCTTGTCTCCTTTTAATTTGTACTCCTTTCGCTTCTTTTTCTTTTCCTTACAAAGCTCTCTGAATCTCTCTCTCGCTCTCTCTCTCTCTCTCTCTCTCTCTCTCTCTCTCTCTCTTTCTCTCGCTCTCTCCCTCTCCTTCACTTTCAGACGCACGCGTTCTCTTTGACAGCCTTCAACTTGTTTTGTTGAGTTCTAAATAGAAAAAGAAATAAAATTAAAATAAAATAAAACCAGAAACAGTGTTCAGTTGAACCAGGCCGAAGTTCAAATACCCTACACGCACAGAATAAATATATATGTAGTTCATTTAAGTGGACAGATCACTCCCACTTTTTGGGAGGTTACGCGGACCACGAATGGATACTTCACCATATCTACCACGCCTTTACAAACGGAAGGAAGAACAAAGTGAATATACGTATCCTTTCGGGTGTAGTGCATAATAGAAATTGAATAAAAATGTAACAAAAATACACTTAAAAGTAACACTTTAAAAGTAGCAAACTTTAAGTGCGTGAAGATAAATTCGTAAATGCGACGATAACTTAGCAAAGATCTGAACCCTAAACACGAATACGAATTTGAATTTTGTACTCATTCCAAAGTAATGGCTTCAATAGTAGCGCTCTTTTGTTCAACGAAATATATATTTTGAGCAACAAATATGCATATTTCAAAAGAATAATATATATACTTCAAAGATTAAGCTTAATTTTGAAAAAATTTTTAACATTTGTGGAAGTGAGGTGTCTCAGACGGTGAAGCTTCTTCCCGAATATTCAGCGATAAGTTTTGTTCAACGAAAAACATAACTTGGTCAAGTGGAATATAAGGTTCGATAGCCTACTCCAATACCTTTCAGAATCAGTAAAAACTTTTAGTGCACTCGGAAGGATTTGGTCACCATGGCCATTTGAAGTTGGCCTTACCCAGTGCAATTTTTCATGATTTTTCAGCGAAAAATTTTGTTCAACGAAAAACATAACTTGGCTAAGCGGAATATAAGGTTCGATAGCCTACTCCAATACCTTTCAGAATCAGTAAAAACTTGTAGTGCACTCGGAAGGATTTGGTCACCATGGCCATTTGAAGTTGGCCTTACCCAGTGCAATTTTTCATGATTTTTCAGCGAAAAATTTTGTTCAACGAAAAACATAACTTGGCTAAGCGGAATATAAGGTTCGATAGCCTACTCCAATACCTTTCAGAATCAGTAAAAACTTGTAGTGCACTCGGAAGGATTTGGTCACCATGGCCATTTGAAGTTGGCCTTACCCAGTGCAATTGTGCTATTTTCATGATTTTTCAGCAAAAAATTTTGTTCAACGAAAAACATATCTTGGCTAAGCGGAATATAAGGTTCGATAGCCTACTCCAATACCTTTCAGAATCAGTAAAAACTTTTAGTGCACTCGGAAGGATTTGGTCACCATGGCCATTTGAAGTTGGCCTTACCCAGTGCAATTTTTCATGATTTTTCAGCGAAAAATTTTGTTCAACGAAAAACATAACTTGGCTAAGCGGAATATAAGGTTCGATAGCCTACTCCAATACCTTTCAGAATCAGTAAAAACTTTTAGTGCACTCGGAAGGATTTGGTCACCATGGTCATTTGAAGTTGGCCTTACCCAGTGCAATTGTGCTATTTTCATGATTTTTCAGCGAAAAATTTTGTTATGAATTTGAAAATAGCACAATTGCACTGGGTAAGGCCAACTTCAAATGACCATGGTGACCAAATCCTTCCGAGTGCACTAAAAGTTTTTACTGATTCTGAAAGGTATTGGAGTAGGCTATCGAACCTTATATTCCGCTTAGCCAAGTTATGTTTTTCGTTGAACAAAGTTTTTCGCTGAAAAATCATGAAAATAGCACAATTGCACTGGGTAAGGCCAACTTCAAATGACCATGGTGACCAAATCCTTCCGAGTGCACTAAAAGTTTTTACTGATTCTGAAAGGTATTGGAGTAGGCTATCGAACCTTATATTCCGCTTAGCCAATTTATGTTTTTCGTTGAACAAAATTTTTCGCTGAAAAATCATGAAAATAGCACAATTGCACTGGGTAAGGCCAACTTCAAATGGCCATGGTGACCAAATCCTTCCGAGTGCACTAAAAGTTTTTACTGATTCTGAAAGGTATTGGAGAAGGCTATCGAACCTTATATTCCACTTGGCCAAGTTATGTTTTTCGTTGAACAAAATTTTTCGCTGAAAAATCATGAAAATAGCACAATTGCACTGGGTAAGGCCAACTTCAAATGACCATGGTGACCAAATCCTTCCGAGTGCACTAAAAGTTTTTACTGATTCTGAAAGGTATTGGAGTAGGCTATCGAACCTTATATACCACTTGGCCAAGTTATGTTTTTCGTTGAACAAAATGTCTCACTAAAAAATCATGAAAAATTGCACTGGGTAAGGCCAACTTCAAATGACCATGGTGACCAAATCCTTCCGAGTGCACTAAAAGTTTTTACTGATTCTGAAAGGTATTGGAGAAGGCTATCGAACCTTATATTCCACTTGGCCAAGTTATGTTTTTCGTTGAACAAAATGTCTCACTGAAAAATCATGAAAAATTGCACTGGGTAAGGCCAACTTCAAATGGCCATGGTGACCAAATCCTTCCGAGTGCACTAAAAGTTTTTACTGATTCTGAAAGGTATTGGAGTAGGCTATCGAACCTTATACTCCACTTGGCCAAGTTATGTTTTTCGTGGAACAAAATGTCTCACTGAAAAATCATGAAAAATTGCACTGGGTAAGGCCAACTTCAAATGACCATGGTGACCAAATCCTTCCGAGTGCACTAAAAGTTTTTGCTGATTCTGAAAGGTATTGGAGAAGGCTATCGAACCTTATATTCCACTTGGCCAAGTTATGTTTTTCGTTGAACAAAATGTCTCACTGAAAAATCATGAAAAATTGCACTGGGTAAGGCCAACTTCAAATGACCATGGTGACCAAATCCTTCCGAGTGCACTAAAAGTTTTTGCTGATTCTGAAAGGTATTGGAGAAGGCTATCGAACCTTATATTCCACTTGGCCAAGTTATGTTTTTCGTGGAACAAAATGTCTCACTGAAAAATCATGAAAAATTGCACTGGGTAAGGCCAACTTCAAATGGCCATGGTGACCAAATCCTTCCGAGTGCACTAAAAGTTTTTACTGATTCTGAAAGGTATTGGAGTAGGCTATCGAACCTTATATTCCGCTTAGCCAAGTTATGTTTTTCGTTGAACAAAGTTTTTCGCTGAAAAATCATGAAAATAGCACAATTGCACTGGGTAAGGCCAACTTCAAATGACCATGGTGACCAAATCCATCCGAGTGCACTAAAAGTTTTTACTGATTCTGAAAGGTATTGGAGTAGGCTATCGAACCTTATATTCCGCTTAGCCAAGTTATGTTTTTCGTTGAACAAAGTTTTTCGCTGAAAAATCATGAAAATAGCACAATTGCACTGGGTAAGGCCAACTTCAAATGACCATGGTGACCAAATCCTTCCGAGTGCACTAAAAGTTTTTACTGATTCTGAAAGGTATTGGAGTAGGCTATCGAACCTTATATTCCGCTTAGCCAAGTTATGTTTTTCGTTGAACAAAGTTTTTCGCTGAAAAATCATGAAAATAGCACAATTGCACTGGGTAAGGCCAACTTCAAATGACCATGGTGACCAAATCCTTCCGAGTGCACTAAAAGTTTTTACTGATTCTGAAAGGTATTGGAGTAGGCTATCGAACCTTATATTCCGCTTAGCCAAGTTATGTTTTTCGTTGAACAAAGTTTTTCGCTGAAAAATCATGAAAATAGCACAATTGCACTGGGTAAGGCCAACTTCAAATGACCATGGTGACCAAATCCATCCGAGTGCACTAAAAGTTTTTACTGATTCTGAAAGGTATTGGAGTAGGCTATCGAACCTTATACTCCACTTGGCCAAGTTATGTTTTTCGTTGAACAAAATTTTTCGCTGAAAAATCATGAAAAATTGCACTGGGTAAGGCCAACTTCAAATGACCATGGTGACCAAATCCTTCCGAGTGCACTAAAAGTTTTTGCTGATTCTGAAAGGTATTGGAGTAGGCTATCGAACCTTATACTCCACTTGGCCAAGTTATGTTTTTCGTTGAACAAAATTTTTCGCTGAAAAATCATGAAAAATTGCACTGGGTAAGGCCAACTTCAAATGACCATGGTGACCAAATCCTTCCGAGTGCACTAAAAGTTTTTGCTGATTCTGAAAGGTATTGGAGAAGGCTATCGAACCTTATATTCCACTTGGCCAAGTTATGTTTTTCGTGGAACAAAATGTCTCACTGAAAAATCATGAAAAATTGCACTGGGTAAGGCCAACTTCAAATGGCCATGGTGACCAAATCCTTCCGAGTGCACTAAAAGTTTTTACTGATTCTGAAAGGTATTGGAGTAGGCTATCGAACCTTATACTCCACTTGGCCAAGTTATGTTTTTCGTTGAACAAAATTTTTCGCTGAAAAATCATGAAAAATTGCACTGGGTAAGGCCAACTTCAAATGACCATGGTGACCAAATCCTTCCGAGTGCACTAAAAGTTTTTGCTGATTCTGAAAGGTATTGGAGAAGGCTATCGAACCTTATATTCCGCTTAGCCAAGTTATGTTTTTCGTTGAACAAAGTTTTTCGCTGAAAAATCATGAAAATAGCACAATTGCACTGGGTAAGGCCAACTTCAAATGGCCATGGTGACCAAATCCTTCCGAGTGCACTAAAAGTTTTTACTGATTCTGAAAGGTATTGGAGTAGGCTATCGAACCTTATACTCCACTTGGCCAAGTTATGTTTTTCGTTGAACAAAATTTTTCGCTGAAAAATCATGAAAAATTGCACTGGGTAAGGCCAACTTCAAATGACCATGGTGACCAAATCCTTCCGAGTGCACTAAAAGTTTTTGCTGATTCTGAAAGGTATTGGAGAAGGCTATCGAACCTTATATTCCACTTGGCCAAGTTATGTTTTTCGTGGAACAAAATGTCTCACTGAAAAATCATGAAAAATTGCACTGGGTAAGGCCAACTTCAAATGGCCATGGTGACCAAATCCTTCCGAGTGCACTAAAAGTTTTTACTGATTCTGAAAGGTATTGGAGTAGGCTATCGAACCTTATATTCCACTTGGCCAAGTTATGTTTTTCGTTGAACAAAATTTTTCGCTGAAAAATCATGAAAAATTGCACTGGGTAAGGCCAACTTCAAATGGCCATGGTGACCAAATCCTTCCGAGTGCACTAAAAGTTTTTACTGATTCTGAAAGGTATTGGAGTAGGCTATCGAACCTTATATTCCGCTTAGCCAAGTTATGTTTTTCGTTGAACAAAGTTTTTCGCTGAAAAATCATGAAAATAGCACAATTGCACTGGGTAAGGCCAACTTCAAATGACCATGGTGACCAAATCCATCCGAGTGCACTAAAAGTTTTTACTGATTCTGAAAGGTATTGGAGTAGGCTATCGAACCTTATATTCCGCTTAGCCAAGTTATGTTTTTCGTTGAACAAAGTTTTTTGCTGAAAAATCATGAAAATAGCACAATTGCACTGGGTAAGGCCAACTTCAAATGACCATGGTGACCAAATCCTTCCGAGTGCACTAAAAGTTTTTACTGATTCTGAAAGGTATTGGAGTAGGCTATCGAACCTTATATTCCGCTTAGCCAAGTTATGTTTTTCGTTGAACAAAGTTTTTCGCTGAAAAATCATGAAAATAGCACAATTGCACTGGGTAAGGCCAACTTCAAATGACCATGGTGACCAAATCCTTCCGAGTGCACTAAAAGTTTTTACTGATTCTGAAAGGTATTGGAGTAGGCTATCGAACCTTATATTCCGCTTAGCCAAGTTATGTTTTTCGTTGAACAAAGTTTTTCGCTGAAAAATCATGAAAATAGCACAATTGCACTGGGTAAGGCCAACTTCAAATGACCATGGTGACCAAATCCATCCGAGTGCACTAAAAGTTTTTACTGATTCTGAAAGGTATTGGAGTAGGCTATCGAACCTTATATTCCACTTGGCCAAGTTATGTTTTTCGTTGAACAAAATTTTTTGCTGAAAAATCATGAAAATAGCACAATTGCACTGGGTAAGGCCAACTTCAAATGACCATGGTGACCAAATCCTTCCGAGTGCACTAAAAGTTTTTACTGATTCTGAAAGGTATTGGAGTAGGCTATCGAACCTTATATTCCGCTTAGCCAAGTTATGTTTTTCGTTGAACAAAGTTTTTCGCTGAAAAATCATGAAAATAGCACAATTGCACTGGGTAAGGCCAACTTCAAATGACCATGGTGACCAAATCCTTCCGAGTGCACTAAAAGTTTTTACTGATTCTGAAAGGTATTGGAGTAGGCTATCGAACCTTATATTCCGCTTAGCCAAGTTATGTTTTTCGTTGAACAAAATTTTTCGCTGAAAAATCATGAAAAATTGCACTGGGTAAGGCCAACTTCAAATGGCCATGGTGACCAAATCCTTCCGAGTGCACTAAAAGTTTTTACTGATTCTGAAAGGTATTGGAGAAGGCTATCGAACCTTATATTCCACTTGGCCAAGTTATGTTTTTCGTTGAACAAAATTTTTCGCTGAAAAATCATGAAAAATTGCACTGGGTAAGGCCAACTTCAAATGACCATGGTGACCAAATCCTTCCGAGTGCACTAAAAGTTTTTACTGATTCTGAAAGGTATTGGAGTAGGCTATCGAACCTTATATACCACTTGGCCAAGTTATGTTTTTCGTTGAACAAAATGTCTCACTAAAAAATCATGAAAAATTGCACTGGGTAAGGCCAACTTCAAATGGCCATGGTGACCAAATCCTTCCGAGTGCACTAAAAGTTTTTACTGATTCTGAAAGGTATTGGAGAAGGCTATCGAACCTTATATTCCACTTGGCCAAGTTATGTTTTTCGTTGAACAAAATTTTTCGCTGAAAAATCATGAAAATAGCACAATTGCACTGGGTAAGGCCAACTTCAAATGACCATGGTGACCAAATCCTTCCGAGTGCACTAAAAGTTTTTACTGATTCTGAAAGGTATTGGAGTAGGCTATCGAACCTTATATACCACTTGGCCAAGTTATGTTTTTCGTTGAACAAAATGTCTCACTAAAAAATCATGAAAAATTGCACTGGGTAAGGCCAACTTCAAATGACCATGGTGACCAAATCCTTCCGAGTGCACTAAAAGTTTTTACTGATTCTGAAAGGTATTGGAGAAGGCTATCGAACCTTATATTCCACTTGGCCAAGTTATGTTTTTCGTTGAACAAAATGTCTCACTGAAAAATCATGAAAAATTGCACTGGGTAAGGCCAACTTCAAATGGCCATGGTGACCAAATCCTTCCGAGTGCACTAAAAGTTTTTACTGATTCTGAAAGGTATTGGAGTAGGCTATCGAACCTTATATTCCACTTGGCCAAGTTATGTTTTTCGTTGAACAAAATTTTTCGCTGAAAAATCATGAAAAATTGCACTGGGTAAGGCCAACTTCAAATGACCATGGTGACCAAATCCTTCCGAGTGCACTAAAAGTTTTTGCTGATTCTGAAAGGTATTGGAGAAGGCTATCGAACCTTATATTCCACTTGGCCAAGTTATGTTTTTCGTTGAACAAAATGTCTCACTGAAAAATCATGAAAAATTGCACTGGGTAAGGCCAACTTCAAATGGCCATGGTGACCAAATCCTTCCGAGTGCACTAAAAGTTTTTGCTGATTCTGAAAGGTATTGGAGTAGGCTATCGAACCTTATATTCCACTTGGCCAAGTTATGTTTTTCGTTGAACAAAACTTATCGCTGAATATTGGGGAAGAAGCTTCACCGTCTGAGACACCTCACTTCCACAAATGTAAAAATTTTTTCAAAATTAAGCTTAATCTTTGAAGTATATATATTATTCTTTTGAAATATGCATATTTGAAGTATATATATTATTCTTTTGAAATATGCATATTTGTTGCTCAAAATATATATTTCGTTGAACAAAAGAGCGCTACTATTGAAGCCATTACTTTGGAATGAGTACAAAATTCAAATTCGTATTCGTGTTTAGGGTTCAGATCTTTGCTAAGTTATCGTCGCATTTACGAATTTATCTTCACGCACTTGCAAACTTTTACAAGCAGATACGAAGTTTGTCCCTTTTCTGTGACACGTTTAAATCCTGAAGAATTTATTTTCTGCCTGACTTCTCTCCTCTGACGTTGCTTCCGTCAGTACAGAAATGATTACTTTGCAACAACCCACGATGCATGGACAGCAAAAGTAACTCTGCAGAAAGAGTGAAGATGCAGCTTTACAACAACACAACAGCAAACTTATTAACTGTAATTTTAACACTTGTTTTCAAACAATTAAAATGGGAACAACGATCTTTTAGCTGAAAAAATATAAAAGAAATACGAATTTGACTAACAGTAGCTTAATCAAATCTCACTGCCGACGTAGTGACAGCGACTTCACTGCTGATAATAATCATGTGGCAATTTTGTTGGTAGGATTTTCTACTCTTTAACGGTAGAAAAAAATACCAAACAAACGAAACGGGAATTTCGTGTTGCATTCAGGAAAATACCAGAAATTCACATCAATTTTCAGGTCTCATTTAAAAAGTTTTGATAAAAAATATATTCGACACACGAAAAAAAGAAAAGAAAAAAAAAACCAGAAACATCCCATAAAAAGTGTTACTCGTTGATGAAACAATTAATGAAAAATGACGTGCTTTTGAGGAAACTTTTGAAAAATAATGCAAACACAGAGGATTAAAAATTGCACATGAATTTAAAAACTGAACAACAACCACAACAACGACTGCACACTACTCGCACTCGTTGATGAATTCATTAAATCAGCACCGAAGAGGTGTCAGAGTGAGAATGAACTAAATGAATGAATGAATGTGTTTGTTGCTTGAGCTTATTTGATTGTTGAGTAGTTTTTTATGCTTTATTTGATGCATTTTGTTTTTGGTTTTAATTAAATGACTTTAATTTGAATGGCATTAAAAGTTGCTTAATGTGTGTTGAATAATAAAGTTTTTAATTTGCAAAAACCATAGATTATTTAGTCTATTTAGTTTAAAGCTAAAATTACACAGTTGCATGTGTAACGAGCTCGTATAAAGACTTTTATTCTGATTTAATTAACAAACAAAACTATGGTATATAATTACATCAAAATTCAATTAGGAACTTTTTGCTTGTTGAATTGAATTTATCAAAACCCTCGGCAACCTCGTCGTCATCAACTTAGTTGGTCGAATTATTTATTTATTTTTGTGAAAACTGCGATAAGCCAACAAAAGGAAGTCTTTAACAAAATGCAACTCATTTCAATTTGGGTGGATTTTGTTTTTGTTGTTGTTAAACTTCTTTGTAAATGAAACTCTAAATATTATTCAACTTTAAAGGATACAAAGTTGTGATTTCCTTTATATCACTCCCTTCTCCTTCTACCACTATCTCACTTTATCTATTTCTACCTCTTGATTTCTCCCTCTCTTTCTATATCTCTCTTCCTCTCTCCATACCCCCTCCCCCCCACTCTACTATATCAACATAATATTCCTAAAACGATTGCTTTCCTTTCATTTTCTCCTAAGAAAACAATTATATTTCCTTTTCTGTGGTGAATCTTTATCATTTTCCAACTATTCTTCATTGCAGATTTCAGATTTTTTGCAACTTCTTCTCTTATCTTAAAATTCTTTATTTTTTCTTTATATTTGTCTTTGTTTCATTCATTTATTATAAATTCTTCTTTTGTTTTGAAGTTTTATCATCTTTAAATTTTTCCTTTATTATGTTAAAAGCATTATTTTCTTGTTTAAATCCTATTTAAAGCGTATTTTCTTGTTTTTTTTTTTGTCTTTTTTATTATTATTATTATTACTGTTAGCAGTAGTCTAAAAATAGTAGTAGTAGTGGTGAATAAATATTGGAAGAAGTTGTAAAACGCAGTAGATGAAGATGTTTATAATATTCATGTTAATAATATGAGATTTAGGGTACGCGCACACTTTTTGTCGGCGGATAGTTTGTTTACATTCTTAATCAGCATAGAAGCATATGGAAGCGCGCACACTACACCGACCCGATATGAGCAGACAAAAAAGTCAGCTTTGCGTTCACACTTCTCTCCGATCAAATAAAGACTTCATCTGCATTAGCACATTGCGATAGCTTAATATGCATGGCAGTCAATTATAGTGCACAGACATGCAGATTGTTTTTGTTGCCGAATTTTGCTGATAGCGATTTTACGCGGAATTGTCAATCGTTTTTGTGTTTCTTCTTTGTTATCAGCGAATTTCTAAAGAATTCTAGAGAATTGGAATATTAGAAATTTTGGCTTCATGTTTTTCAAACGGGTTATTTTTTCGTCGGATTCATAATAAATAACAAAAATTTATGCGACGCAAAATATATTATAACATGAGGAAAGATATTTGAGAAATATCAATTATTTGACCACACCGGCTTGGCTAGGAAGTGTTTTGAATCAGTGTTTCGGTCATTCGGTAAAAAGCGAAACATTTTTTCGGGTAATTTAATAATTTATTATGAAGAGTGTTAAATTTTCCAGACAAGACTCTGTCATTGTTCAGAAGCTCGAAAATATTCAGTCCACTATCGGGTAGTATGCGCGCTCAAATCCAACCCGACAGTTTAGTACGCATAGTGTGCGCGCAAACAACCCAATCCGATCAAACTATCCGCCGACAAAAAGTCTGTAGTGTGCGCTTACCCTTAGGATAATTTTATAATCAACTTCAAATAATTTAATAATAACTGAATGGTCGCAGCACCACGAAGTCTGTATAATATATGGCTGATGTCATACTTCTCGTTAGGATTCGTGCACTCGCGCTGTTTGGTCGAAACATACCACGAATCAACCAATCAGCGTTACTGATGCACGCACCATGATGACAAGTGTGACATATTGTACAATATATTAATATTTGCATTGTTTTGTATGTTTAAATTCGAAGTTGGATTGTCGCAATTTGTATTATTTTTGTGCAACACTGAAGCATGAAGTCCCGTATTATTTTAAACCTTTAAAGCCACATACATTATGTATGTATACTTTGCTAGGAATAGTTTCTGATGTGCGATGGTCAACTCGCACAATTTGTTATATAGTCGTAGTCTATGGAATAACATTTTTTTCTTTAATATGACAAGTACATTAAACGACGACGTCAACGTCGCTGTGACAGCAGAGATACTTGTATTTTTTCTTTAAATCTCTTTGTATTTAACACAAAATCTGCTTGTTGCACAAACAACAAAAATGAAAGGATATAATAAAAAGATCTCAAAGCTATCAAGGAAGAGAAAGGAAAAAAATTAAAATTAAAAGAAAGAAAGGATAATTAAAAATGCAAGACGTTGCTGCTGCTTGCAAAGGACACTCGTGAACAAACGTACAAAAAGGCTCATTAAACTGATTGGCAGGGCAAGCAAAGTTCAAAGGATCTCTCTCTTCCTTTTCTTCTTCTTCTACACTTGTTTGATGGAATTTCTTTTTCTCACACATTGCATCAACCACACGCAGATACAACACAACACACTTAAACACACACAGTAACTAAATGAGACGATACGCGACGTGTCCAGGGTCTTTTGAGGGCTTGTAAATATATAAGCTCTCTTCCAGGGACATCTGTTCTATGATCTCTTCCATGAGCATCATTCAACATTTTTTGAAGAGTATACGTTTTTTTCCAATAAAAACTCTCTGGTGCAATTTGATCATGCTCCTTCAGATTTTGGTGAAGTTAATTGCGGAGTTCCTCAGGGTTCTATTTTGGCTCCACATTTATACAATAATTTTATGTATGATTTCCGACATCATGGTCCAAATTCGACTTGTCTTTTGTATGCCGATGATTCCATTCTTTACTCGCATAATGAATCCCCTATTCTTGCATTAAGCCAAACAAAACAACATGACACAATAGTTCAACGTTTTTGTGATGACTGAAGGATTAAGATAAACACATCAAAATGTGTATAAGAAATGCTTCAGGCAAGTAAGAGCTTTGTAGTTCCAGAAAGTAAATCTTTGCAACTTGACCACGAAATCCCATTCAAGGATAGTATAAAATATCTCTATAATAATTTTTATAAGCTCTTGAAATTTAACCAACATTTAAGAACTAAACTAAATACAGCTTAAAGAATTTTAGGGTCCATTTCAAAAAGTTTTAGTAATAAAAATTTGCCTGTAAGGACTAATTTCAATATTTCAGAAATGGAAATACCAGAACGAAAAATATTAAGGTTTTGTATTGAAAAAAAACCTTATATTGTATTGTAATTTTTAATTTTCTCAGGAACTCAGTATAATCATTTACGAAACAGAACAAAAAACAAAACAAAACCTTAGAAATTTATTGTGAAGGAACAGTACATTACGTTTTATTCAAACTATTTTCCATCATTTGGCACTACTTTTCCCCATCTTTCTGGCAACATTCGGGTACCCCGTCGAAAAAACTCTTCATCTTTTGACGCTATCCACAAATCTACCCAATTTTTGGTGTCTTCATATGATGTGAATCGCTGCTTAGACAGACCATGTGCCATCGACCGGAACAGGTGATAATCAGAAGGGGCTAAGTCTGGTGAATACTGCGGGTGGGGTAAAACTTCCCAGTTAAGTGTTTCCAAGTATGTTTTTACCGGCGCCGTTCATATGGAACCCAAGTTCCTTGTTTTTGAATCATTCCCAACGATTTTAAACGATGTGAAATTGCTTGTTGAGTCACTTGTAATGTAAGTGCAAGTTCTTTTTGCGTTTGGGACGAATCTTCCTCCAATAATACTTCTAATTCCATGTCTTCGTACACCTTCGGCCTTCCACTGCGTTCTTTGTCCTTCACGTCAAACTCACCGTTCTTAAACTTTTGAAACCATTCCTGGCAACTTCTCTCACTTAAAGCAGCTTCACCATATGCTTCTAGAAGCAATCGATGCGCCTCAGCTGCAGATTTTTTCAAATTAAGGAAGTAAATCAAAAATTCCCGCAAATGATGCTTATTCGGCACAAAACTTGACATTTTTGCAGGAAAAAAATTACGTGATGCTGATACGGAATCAGTAGTACTTTAAGGTTATGGTGTTGCCGGATGGCGAAACTTGGGATATTACGTTTTACATCTGACAATTTCTCCATAACCAATTTCTCCATAAAGATGGCCCCACCAGAAGGCCATCTTTTGACAAACCGCGGAAACTTATTTGTATACCTAATATATGTACATATATAAAATTATAGAAATATATAAAATATAAAACACATGTGCTACACTAATGTGCCGCACATTCCACACTGTGCTTCGTAAAGGTATAACAATACTTAAAACGTTAAAAAATTTTATAACATATAATCTTCCATACGTTTTTTTTTCAAAAATATATTTTTTTTCGCAAATATGTATATGCATGGTTATTATTAATTTTCATCTTCCTTTTTTAATAGACGTAATTTTTCCCGCAAAATGATTGTTTTTCCCAATTTGGATGCCACATGGTTCAACGCTAATTTAGCGTTCCAGTGAAATGATTGTTGTTGCAACTGTTGTGAATTTCAATTTTCGGAACTTCGTAGAAATTATTAAAATCTGCAAAATTTTAGTAGGAAGGGAGGGAATAAAGGAAAGAAGAGTAATGAATGGAAGGAAAAGGGGGGGAAATATAATTAAATTAAATTAAATTGTTGTGTCCAACGTTGGACTCATACAGCGGCAGTTGCATATAAGAAAACACATTAACCAAGATCGCTGATGAGAAACTTTGGCAAGTTTTGAAATAGGTATCCGATCTGCCAGTTGTTGTTATAAATTTGTTGTTGTTTTGTTTAAAATAAATACAACAAGATTTGTTGTTTTATATGCAGAAAACGTAATGTTTTCAAATTGACCTCGATCCTAAACAATTTTAATTATTATAAAAGAATATATAATATATGTAATAAATAATTCAAATTAAATAAGTTAATTACAAATTAAAACGAATAAATAAAGAACTAAATAAATAAGAATAAAAATTAAATATATTGGCTGGGGTTGACTTTTACGCTTTCGTGGTTTAACATATTCCAAAAGCGTTTGTGTCTATTTTTTTTTTTGCTTTGGGACTTTGTTCTCTGAAAAAGCCATAATTATGCTCTTATAATCTTCGTCACTATATTTCAGTGCTATTCGATGATTTTCCAAATCTTAAAAATATTGTGTCGCCTCATCGCTGGATGCGCACATGAGATGCTAGACACACATAGGAAAAAAAATAGTAAAAAAAATAGAAAACCTTTAAAGCAATACTTTTTATGTTCGATCCAACCATATCCTAGTCCATCATCATTAAAATTTCTTATTACCGTAAAGTTCTCAAATCCTCCTTACTAAGAAATTTTTTATTGTAATAATTGGTACATTAAAGCTTTAATTGTTATTTTCATTCACTTATTCAAATTTTCTGCATATTTATGAATTTTCCATTAATTGGGAAAGCACCAAAGTATTCTTTTCCCAATATTTATATTCCTATTTTTGCTATTTTATGGCCAGACATTCCTTCAGTAATTATTAAAGTGCATGGCTCCCCTTCCGCCTGCTTTTATTGCTTCCATGAAGGAAGAGAAGCATGAAAGAGAGTTCAGTTGGAGAGAGGGAGAGTTAATTAGTTTACTCAATAACAGATTCGAATAACATCGAATATATCTTATATCTTCTAAGATCATTTCGTCCTCGGTTGGTGGAAGTGCGCGGGACTCAAAGTGCTCTGAGGTTTTTTTTATAATTGCGTTAAGCTTTCGCTTGATTGAAACCGAATCCATTATCTTTTTCTTGTCAATGCTCGGTTTATTTTCGATTGTTCTGTCAAGGATGAGAAGTATTGGTTCTTTTTCTTATGTAATTATAAAATTAAACAGAATTACCTTCTGCTGGTATTGACTTTTTTCAAGAAATCCATAGCATGGTAGTGCTCCCACTTTCTGCCTTTAAAAGCGCCACTGCCTGACGTCGCCTTAGTGTACTTCTGATCATACTGGCGAAAAGTCTCGCGTAGACTTTTCCAGCGTTTGCCGCACAATCACCTGGAATTAACTTCAACAGTAAGTGCTGCACACATCACTACTGATGATTAAATATAAAATACCAACCAGTCACATTTAATTGTTTTCCTATTGCGGTCCATATCTTTTTCTTTAATTGAACATCTCGGTAATTCGGTGAAGACATATCATACTAAACTTTTCGAACTTGAACCAGTTCTATCAAAGTGGCATCCAATGAGTGCTCCATTTCTTTATCAAAAATGTTAAACATTAATATGGTGTAGTAATAATTTAATAATTACTAGACATTGCCCTATATAGCTCGTCCCTATAGATGTTGTCATACGCGGCCTTGAAGTCGATAAATAGGTGGTGCGTATCGATTTGGAGCTCCTGCGTTTTTTCCAAGATCTGTCGTAGTGTGAATATTTGGTCAATTGTGGACTTTCCTGGCCTGAAGCCACACTGATATGGACCGATCAGGTTTTTGACGATCGGCTTCAGGTGTTCACACAATACGGCAGATAGAATCTTATATGCGATGTTAAGAAGCTTCTGTAGTTGGCGCAGTTCAGGGGGTCTCCTTTCTTGTGGACCGGACAAACAATGCTGAGGTTCCAATCATCAGGCATACTTTCGTCTGACCATATTCTACAGATGAGTTGGTGCATGCTCCTTACCAAGTCATCGCCTGCCGCTTTGAAGAGCTCGGCAGCCAGGCCGTCTGCTCCAGTAGCTTTCTTCAGCTTGAGCCTAGATATGGCTACCTTCACTTCGGCCAGATCAGCTGGACGGTATTGTTCGTCTACATCGTCCAGGTTGAATGGTTCATTCTGCCTGGCAGCGGCGTTTTGTTCGTCATCGCCGTTATACAGTTTACAGAAATGATTTTTCCAGATCCTCAGCACCGACTGTGACTCTACTATTATATTCCCTTGGTCGTCTCTACAGGCTTCGGTTCGGGGTTTGTGCTGTTGGCATGTTGCTTTTACCTTTTGGTAAAGCTTCCGAATTTCCGGAGGAACTATATATCCAATCGTCCAATATCAATCGTCGTCCATTAATTCATCGAATAATGATCTTAATGATTTTGCAATACTAGTTTTTTTGCTCTGCGCGAAATCTGATTCTTTCAGCCTTTTGCTTATATCTTCTAAGATCATTTCGTCCTCGGTTGGTGGAAGTGCGCGGGACTCAAGGTGCTCTGAGGTTTTTTTTATAATTGCGTTAAGCTTTCGCTTGATTGAAACCGAATCCATTATCTTTTTCTTGTCAATGCTCGGTGCATTTTCGATTGTTCTGTCAAGGATGAGAAGTATTGGTTCTTTTTCTTATGTAATTATAAAATTACAAAGAATTACCTTCTGCTGGTATTGACTTTTTTCAAGAAATCCATAGCATGGTAGTGCTCCCACTTTCTGCCTTTAAAAGCGCCACTGCCTGACGTCGCCTTAGTGTACTTCTGATCATACTGGCGAAAAGTCTCGCGTAGACTTTTCCAGCGTTATAAAAGAATATATAATATATGTAATAAATAATTCAAATTAAATAAGTTAATTACAAATTAAAACGAATAAATAAAGAACTAAATAAATAAGAATAAAAATTAAATATATTGGCTGGGGTTGACTTTTACGCTTTCGTTTAACATATTCCATAAGCGTTTGTGTCTATTTTTTTTTTTTGCTTTGGGACTTTGTTCTCTGAAAAAGCCATAATTATGCTCTTATAATCTTCGTCACTATATTTCAGTGCAATTCGATGATTTTCCAAATCTTAAAAATATTGTGTCGCCTCATCGCTGGATGCGCACATGAGATGCTAGACACACATAGGAAAAAAAATAGTAAAAAAAAATAGAAAACCTTTAAAGCAATACTTTTTATGTTCGATCCAACCATATCCTAGTCCATCATCATTAAAATTTCTTAGTACCGTAAAGTTCTCAAATCCTCCTTACTATTATATTTTTTATTGTAATAATTGGCACATTTGGCAAAGCTTTAATTGTTATTTTCATTCACTTATTCAAATTTTCTGCATATTTATGAATTTTCCATTAATTGGGAAAGCACCAAAGTATTCTTTTCCCAATATTTATATTCCTATTTTTCTATTTTATGGCCAGACATTCCTTCAGTAATTATTAAAGTGCATGGCTCCCTTTCCGCCTGGTTTTATTGCTTCCATGAAGGAAGAGAAGCATGAAAGAGAGTTCAGTTAGAGAGAGGGAGAGTTAATTAGTTTACTCAATAACAGATTCGAATAACATCGAATATATCTTATATCTTCTAAGATCATTTCGTCCTCGGTTGGTGGAAGTGCGCGGGACTCAAAGTGCTCTGAGGTTTTTTTTATAATTGCGTTAAGCTTTCGCTTGATTGAAACCGAATCCATTATCTTTTTCTTGTCAATGCTCGGTTTATTTTCGATTGTTCTGTCAAGGATGAGAAGTATTGGTTCTTTTTCTTATGTAATTATAAAATTAAACAGAATTACCTTCTGCTGGTATTGACTTTTTTCAAGAAATCCATAGCATGGTAGTGCTCCCACTTTCTGCCTTTAAAAGCGCCACTGCCTGACGTCGCCTTAGTGTACTTCTGATCATACTGGCGAAAAGTCTCGCGTAGACTTTTCCAGCGTTTGCCGCACAATCACCTGGAATTAACTTCAACAGTAAGTGCTGCACACATCACTACTGATGATTAAATATAAAATACCAACCAGTCACATTTAATTGTTTTCCTATTGCGGTCCATATCTTTTTCTTTAATTGAACATCTCGGTAATTCGGTGAAGACATATCATACTAAACTTTTCGAACTTGAACCAGTTCTATCAAAGTGGCATCCAATGAGTGCTCCATTTCTTTATCAAAAATGTTAAACATTAATATGGTGTAGTAATAATTTAATAATTACTAGACATTGCCCTATATAGCTCGCCCCTATAGATGTTGTCATACGCGGCCTTGAAGTCGATAAATAGGTGGTGCGTATCGATTTGGAGCTCCTGCGTTTTTTCCAAGATCTGTCGTAGTGTGAATATTTGGTCAATTGTGGACTTTCCTGGCCTGAAGCCACGCTGATATGGACCGATCAGGTTTTTGACGATCGGCTGTGTGTTCACACAATACGGCAAATAGAATCTTATATGCGATGTTAAGAAGACTAATGCCTCTGTAGTTGGCGCAGTTCAGGGGGTCCCCTTTCTTGTGGACCGGACAAACAATGCTGAGGTTCCAATCATCAGGCATACTTTCGTCTGACCATATTCTACAGATGAGTTGGTGCATGCTCCTTACCAAGTCATCGCCTGCCGCTTTGAAGAGACGTCGCCTTAGTGTACTTCTGATCATACTGGCGAAAAGTCTCGCGTAGACTTTTCCAGCGTTATAAAAGAATATATAATATATGTAATAAATAATTCAAATGAAATAAGTTAATTACAAATTAAAACGAATAAATAAAGAACTAAATAAATAAGAATAAAAATTAAATATATTGGCTGGGGTTGACTTTTACGCTTTCGTTTAACATATTCCATAAGCGTTTGTGTCTATTTTTTTTTTTTGCTTTGGGACTTTGTTCTCTGAAAAAGCCATAATTATGCTCTTATAATCTTCGTCACTATATTTCAGTGCAATTCGATGATTTTCCAAATCTTAAAAATATTGTGTCGCCTCATCGCTGGATGCGCACATGAGATGCTAGACACACATAGGAAAAAAAATAGTAAAAAAAATAGAAAACCTTTAAAGCAATACTTTTTATGTTCGATCCAACCATATCCTAGTCCATCATCATTAACATTTCTTATTACCGTAAAGTTCTCAAATCCTCCTTACTATTAAATTTTTTATTGTAATAATTGGTACATTAAAGCTTTAATTGTTATTTTCATTCACTTATTCAAGTTTTCTGCATATTTATAAATTTTCCATTAATTGGGAAAGCACCAAAGTATTCTTTTCCCAATATTTATATTCCTATTTTTGCTATTTTATGGCCAGACATTCCTTCAGTAATTATTAAAGTGCATGGCTCCCCTTCCGCCTGCTTTTATTGCTTCCATGAAGGAAGAGAAGCATGAAAGAGAGTTCAGTTGGAGAGAGGGAGAGTTAATTAGTTTACTCAATAACAGATTCGAATAACATCGAATATATCTTCTAAGATCATTTCGTCCTCGGTTGGTGGAAGTGCGCGGGACTCAAAGTGCTCTGAGGTTTTTTTTATAATTGCGTTAAGCTTTCGCTTGATTGAAACCGAATCCATTATCTTTTTCTTGTCAATGCTCGGTTTATTTTCGATTGTTCTGTCAAGGATGAGAAGTATTGGTTCTTTTTCTTATGTAATTATAAAATTAAAAAGAATTACCTTCTGCTGGTATTGACTTTTTTCAAGAAATCCATAGCATGGTAGTGCTCCCACTTTCTGCCTTTAAAAGCGCCACTGCCTGACGTCGCCTTAGTGTACTTCTGATCATACTGGCGAAAAGTCTCACGTAGACTTTTCCAGCGTTTGCCGCACAATCACCTGGAATTAACTTCAACAGTAAGTGCTGCACACATCACTACTGATGATTAAATATAAAATACCAACCAGTCACATTTAATTGTTTTCCTATTGCGGTCCATATCTTTTTCTTTAATTGAACATCTCGGTAATTCGGTGAAGACATATCATACTAAACTTTTCGAACTTGAACCAGTTCTTTCAAAGTGGCATCCAATGAGTGCTCCATTTCTTTATCAAAAATGTTAAACATTAATATGGTGTAGTAATAATTTAATAATTACTAGACATTGCCCTATATAGCTCGTCCCTATAGATGTTGTCATACGCGGCCTTGAAGTCGATAAATAGGTGGTGCGTATCGATTTGGAGCTCCTGCGTTTTTTCCAAGATCTGACGTAGTGTGAATATTTGGTCAATTGTGGACTTTCCTGGCCTGAAGCCACACTGATATGGACCGATCAGGTTTTTGACGATCGGCTTCAGGTGTTCACACAATACGGCAGATAGAATCTTATATGCGATGTTAAGAAGACTAATGCCTCTGTAGTTGGCGCAGTTCAGGGGGTCTCCTTTCTTGTGGACCGGACAATGCTGAGGTTCCAATCATCAGGCATACTTTCGTCTGACCATATTCTACAGATGAGTTGGTGCGTGCTCCTTACCAAGTCATCGCCTGCCGCTTTGAAGAGCTCGGCAGCCAGGCCGTCTGCTCCAGTAGCTTTCTTCAGCTTGAGCCTAGATATGGCTACCTTCACTTCGGCCAGATCAGCTGGACGGTATTGTTCGTCTACATCGTCCAGGTTGAATGGTTCATTCTGCCTGGCAGCGGCGTTTTGTTCGTCATCGCCGTTATACAGTTTACAGAAATGATTTTTCCAGATCCTCAGCACCGACTGTGACTCTACTATTATATTCCCTTGGACGTCTCTACAGACTTCGGTTCGGGGTTTGTGCTGTTGGCATGTTGCTTTTACCTTTTGGTTAAACTTCCGAATTTCCGGACGAACTATATATCCAATCGTCCAATATCAATCGTCGTCCATTAATCCATCGAATAATGATCTTAATGATTTTGCAATACTAGTTTTTTTGCTCTGCGCGAAATCTGATTCTTTCAGCCTTTTGCTTATATCTTCTAAGATCATTTCGTCCTCGGTTGGTGGAAGTGCGCGGGACTCAAGGTGCTCTGAGGTTTTTTTTATAATTGCGTTAGCTTTCGCTTGATTGAAACCGAATCCATTATCTTTTTCTTGTCAATGCTCGGTGCATTTTCGATTGTTCTGTCAAGGATGAGAAGTATTGGTTCTTTTTCTTATGTAATTATAAAATTACAAAGAATACCTTCTCCTGGTATTGACTTTTTTCAAGAAATCCATAGCATGGTAGTACTCCCACTTTCTGCCTTTAAAAGCGCCACTGCCTGACGTCGCCTTAGTGTACTTCTGATCATACTGGCGAAAAGTCTCGCGTAGATTAGTTCGATCAGTTGTTGTTGTTGATGGAGTTTCGTTGTTGTTGGCTCAAATCGTGTTTTCAAAAATATACACGAAATCCGAGTAAACTTCAATTTTGATCACTTTTCGTTGAAGATTTCGTAGAGCTTTCGACTGTTCAAAAAGTGGCGAACATTGAAAACTTGCCAATATTTTTTGAACAAATCAACTGCAGCTGCGGAAGGATTTCTCTTACCTGAAAGTAGAGATAAAAAGGAATCGGTTAAAAAAAAATCGGTTGGTTTTTATTATTATTAGTTGTTGTTGTTATTGTATTATATATTGAAACTATAAATATAAAAATATATATACATATGCATATAAAATTATAGAAATATATACCCGTAAAATATAAAACACTTGTGCAAAATGTGCTACACAAATGTGCCGCACATTCCACACTGCGCTTCATAAGTGTAAAACAATACTTAATAAATTAAAAAAAATTTTTAAAAATCTTACAATGTATAACCTTTCATAAGTTTATTAAAGAATGAACTTACTGGATTCTCTATAGCAGTTTTTGGCAAACCAAAAACCTGGATATTTTTATCCTTTTGGCCATAGCTTCAAAAGTTTTTTCTGCACTGGCCCTCGTCTTACAGGATACATGGTGGACAGCTATACTATCGATCATTTCGTTTAGCTTTCGTTTTAAGGAATGAGGCGTCCTCCTGTACGGTATCTCCCGGGCTATTTTAAATTGAATAAAAGGATAGCTCTTTCTTCATACTTATTACTATTATTATTGGTGTTATATATAATATAATTTACATATATAATATATATAATATAATTTATATAATATATAGGGTCCGCCAAGTAACTTTTTTTTTTTTTTGAAAATGCGAGTGTAGCTTCGGCTGTGTGGCACGTAGCGTCCTGTTGAAACCAAATGTTGCCAATATCTTCCTCTTCAACATGGCCCGATAACGATCCGCACCAAATCCGCACCAAACAGTGACTCGTTTTGGGTGCACCGGCTTTTCAATGTATGCGTGCGGGTTTTCTGTGCCCCAAATGCGACAATTTTGCTTATTTACATACCCGCCAAGATCAAAATGAGCTTCATCTGAAAAGATGATTTTTTTGGCAAAATCGGCATCGGATTTTCAAAGTAATGTCGCAATATTTCCCAGCATTGTTCAAGCGTATACACAACCATATTCGCTCAGCGGAAGGATAAAACTAATTATCTGTCAAATCTGATATGAGCTAAGTGATACCATTCACGAAATAAGCACTAGTTAAAAAAAAAACGTTAGATGTCGGACCCTTTATATAATTGATTTGAGATGTATTCTCCGATGTTTAATGGAACTTGGCAAATTTCATTGCATATATCAAAGATTTCCGTATTTTATATCTTGGTATAAAAATGTATGCAAATGTCGTAAATGTGTGTTTATTAGAACAGTATATGTTTGAGATTGAGCTATTAACGAGCGGTAACAAAATTTAATATTAAAAAAAATTTGATTTGCGAATTTACAGAAATGATACTAGTATCTCTTAACTTTTAAAATGACTGGAAATTAATAACGAAACCAATTGAAACAACAAGAAATTTATAAGAATTAAAAAATATATTATTTTTTAATAAATAACATGAATACTAACTATGTCTATGTGATGTGACGATTGAGAGACACCGCCTTGCAGTGCGGTACAAAATCAAAAATTACGCCGCTGCCATTGCATGTCATCATAATGAATTTGCTATCAATATCGTAAGTGATGGGTTTATCCTAAAATTAAAAATGTTATCTAAATATAATCCTACAAGATCAGGTTATTACCTGCATTATTGCTATCTTCCTCTGTATGTCCAAGTCGTACGGCGTACGCGTACTTCTCATGGCATACCCTTGGAACATATTCCGCGTCCTCCTGGAATTGTTTGGGCGAACACGACCAATGGGTCGGTTCTCGGAATTCGTACCGTACTGTAATGTAATTGTATGTACTGTAATGCGTGTCCTACTCAATAAATAAAAATTGTATTTCATATACATCAATTTCGTTTTAATGAACTATGTATTAGGAATGTATTTTAAAAAAAAAATAAGAACTAAAACAATTTTTGGGATAAATTCACATTAATTGCAGATTTGAATTGACTATATATACATACATATATATATATACATACATACATACATACATATATATAAAAAAAACAATACAAAAGAGTTATAAGTACGATTTAAATCAAGCACTAAATGCTTTTAAGTAACACCGACAGACAGATTCTCTCCACCTTCGCTTACATCACTGTTGTGAAACCACCGACGATGTAGTTCGATCGTTGTTGGCCGATTGCTCTTCTTGATAATCGTGTAAATAACATTTCAGCAATTCATTGCACTCTTCCATGAAAGCCAGAAACAATTCTGGTTTTACTCTGTTCATTTCTTTTTGAAATTTCGTGTAAAATTCGTTTCTAAAGTTCATTTCTTCTTTGCCCAAATGCCCCTCCCCCTCTGCGATCCTCCGCATTCTTCTTCAGCTGAAAGAAATTCAGAAATAAACATTTTATGTTATCACTTAAATTTTTGCAATAACACTTAGCGCACATAGCGTTGATTAATTCTCTAAGGTACTTCCGCCCACTTCGATCATAAAAATACTTCGGCTTAGGGGGGCGGCGGTTCACCCTGGAAAACAAGATCTTTTTTATAATTTTTTTCCTAAGCCGAAGCTAGGGGGGCGGCGGTTCCTTGGAAACTATTATAATACTTTTTCGATAACATATTGCCTTACGCAAATTAATTTCGGAAATATAGGTGCGAAATTTTCCCACTTTAAAGGACTATAACTTCGAAACCAAACGAGAACGGGCAAAATTATACTGTTATTGGAGTCTACGTGGAAAAAAAAAGCAAAAAAAGCTGCGTTAGCTTCCTCAACCTGCTTCATAGGAACATATGTACATATCGGACAAAACTTTCAATAAATACTTACTTCAAATTCAAACAACGTACAAATCGGATGTAGAAGCGAATAATTAATCCAATTAAGGCGATATAGGTATAGGTACGATTAAGGTGAATAGGCACTTCAAATTTTCAATCTCTAATTCTCTATTACCAAACTTATCGAATGAACGATTTCAACAACGAACGATTGTCAAGCGTCATCAGGGATGTAAGTTATGCCTTAAACACAATCAGTGTTATTTATTAATTTTTCATACTATAAAGAAAATTTAATATAAAATGAAATTTTTCTATATAAAAGTCACTCTGCTCCCTAGTTTCCACTGTGATGCCACATGCATCATAATATTCTGTAGTCATTGATGTAACCTAATTCCAATTTTCTTCCAACTTATCTAAGTTAGAATTTCACATCTCTTCTATTGTCTTAGCTTTCAATGCTGTCAACTGATACGATGTTGCATTTTTCTACTTTTTATCTCCTTGTTAATACACTATCTATTTTTTTTTGCAGATTTTAACGATTAATTTTAGGACGTGATGGAGGCCTCCAGTTTCACCGTACTCTATTATTGATAGCTGGTAATGGTTGGCATTGCTTTCATTGTATCACGCAAAAGTGGCTCTCGAGCTGTTTTCTTGTATTTGTTTAACGAAATACCAATTGGTAGTTTCACTATTTCAATTGTGCTACTTTCTTTAAGTATAACTGCACCCGCTCAGATGTATTGGATATATTAAAGATATAGCCCTGAATATCTTTAAACCCTTCCTTGGCAATCATCCGCTTCAAGTTTAATATAATGCCATGCAGATGATATTTGTATTTACAAATATATTTGGCTTTAGCTGCACTTTCCTGTACTAAATTAGTATTAGTACTGGTGCTTGACATTGCTGTCATTGTATCACGCAAAAGAAACGTAGTAAAGTAATTAACGAAATACCTATTGGTAGTTCAATTATTGTGCTATTTCTTTAAGTTTCCTTTATTTCTATTTTCTTTAATTATAACTGCTCCCGCGCACATGTATTCATTATTGTATATATTAATGATATAGCTCTGGAAATCTTAAAACAATGGTACCATTTCTTGAGACCCTTCGTTGGCAATCATGCGCTTCGAGCTTAATATAATGGCATACAGATGTACCGGTACCTTTCGACCGATTACCAAAATGACTTACAGGGTGCAGTAAATTAATATTTTATAATTAATATTATAATATTAATAATATTATATAACAATTAAAGAGTAGTTAGTCGTTTCTATTACAGTGGTAGCCAATCACATTTATTTCAATTTGCTTTTTTAAAGCCATTAAAAATAATTTTTCATTGCTCATTGCAAAGCATTGAGAAGAATTAATAATAGAACTTTAATATTTTAATAACAAAACACATTGATTGGAAAGTCTACTACAACTAATCTTCTGGAATTCGTTTCTAAGACAATAAATGGCTTTAAACGCGGTATGCAAACAGATGTCATTTATACAGATTTCTCCAAAGCTTTTGATGTTGTTAATCATAACATTCTAATGATGAAATTGAAACTTTTTGGATTTCCCTTGAGCCTATTAAAATGGATTCAATCGTATCTCACTGACCGTACGCAATCTGTTTTACTGCAAAACATGAAATCTGATTCATTCCAAGTTAAGTCTGGTGTCCCACAAGGAAGTCACTTCGGGCCTATTTTATTCCTTATCTTCATTAACGATTTACCTTCGATCTTACAAAATTGCGACGCTTTATTGTTTGCTGATGATTTGAAGATTTTTCTTTCATATAAAAATGGATGTGATGCGTTGCTGCTCCAAACCGACCTAAACAATGTTCTCACATGGTGTGATGTAAACGACATGAGTTTGAACTTGCGCAAATGCAAACAAATGTCGTTTTCGCGATCGACCTCATTCAACTACTCCTACTCTATTGGTGATCATCAATTGGAAACCCTAAATAGCGTTGAGGATCTTGGCGTAGTGTTGGATAGTAAACTGCGTTTCCATGCCCATATTGATCGGATAACCGCCAGATCCCTAAGTCTACTTGGATTTATTAAACGTTGGGCAAAGGAATTTGATGATCCTTACATCAACAAAATTCTTTACACGTCATTAGTTCGACCAATACTAGAATATGCTTCGCCTGTATGGTCGCCTAACTATGGTTGCTACATCTCTAAGATCGAATCGGTTCAAAAACAGTTTCTTTTATTTTGTTTACGGAATCTTCACTGGGATCCTTCAATAAGACTTCCATCGTATACGTCACGACTCAAATTGATCAATTTGCCATCACTTTCCCATCGGAGAATAATGTTAAATTCAGTGTTTATCCTAAACCTTCTCCATGGGGTCACGGACTCTGTTCATCTCTTAAGCAGTATAGGCATCAACATTCCACGCATGTCCTCTAGAGGACACGAATTCCTGCATCTTCAATTCTGCAGGACTACTTATCTCCTGAATGAACCACTCCGCAAGGCTTGTGCTGACCTGAATTCGGTCTCGGCCGTTGTAAATCTAGCGGATTCTATGTTTATCACAAAGGGAAAAATTCTAGAATTTCTTGTTACTAGTAACTTGTAATTTATTATTTCAAGCTATAAAGCTTAGCTTAGTTATTAATAAATTTTTTCAAGCTATAAAGCTTGCTTAGCTTAGTTATTAAATAAATAAAATAAATAAAAAAAATATTATTGGAATATGTTGAGGATAGTCCAAGCTCCGATTTTATTGTTGTTTCTGGTGATGTTGTTGTTTTTCATGAAGATTCCGACAACAACATTAGTCTTAGATTGGATGTTAGAAATCAGAATCCATTTTTCATATGATACTTGTACCTAATGATAATTATACAGTAGAATTTGTATAACAAGTGTGCTTATGTGCTCGTGATTTTTAAAACGCATTCTCTCTAGGAGCCGCATAAGAGTTGCATCAGATTTCAATATTCAACGCTGTTGGAAGGTACGCAAAGTCCATTAAAAGTGTTGCTCTTCTGCTGCTTCTGCCTCTGCCGCGAATTCGCTGCATCATATCTCTGTGGTTAGGCACGATATGAAGCGTTAAACACGGTTGTTGTGCTGAAGGCGTTGGGTGGATGGGCGGTCGGCAGGATGTGATATTCCCTCATCCACCAAAAGTGTGTGTGTGTGTGGATTCTACAGTGCCGCCTTTCTCTTTACGAGTATAGCAACCAAACACCCACCGCCCACCTTCCCCACTCGCGCGCCCATCACTGTTTCGCTGCATAAGCTGCGGCATGTGTTCTGCATAACAACTTGCTGATTATGATTCTAATGGAAGGCTTTAGTTTATTTGTTTTTCCAATTACTGTCTAATTGAAGTTGTTGTTGGTGTTGTTCTTGCCATAGTTGATGTTACGGTTATAGTAGCGGTTGTATTCCATTCCTGGTGTTGTTGTTGTTTTTGTTATTTGTAGACAGTTAACGCACCATTTGCATTTAAATGTTTCGAACTGGTTTTAACGCAGACGTTGTTAGAATAAGAAAGAGAAGAAGGACAAAGAAGGAGAAGTATAAGAACCGAATTAAGAAGAAGAGATACGTTTCCTGTGCTGATTTCCCGAGCATCCGTTCAACTCCCGCGATTTTCTTTAGATTTACTTTTATACACATGAAAAATGTGTAATTTGTTTATTTAATATTTTTAGTACGAAGATAATTACTTAAATTAACTTCAAATAAAAACTTAAATTAATAAAATTTTAATATTTTTTTCAGTTTTCCTCATTTTAGAAAAGTATAAAAACGACATAATATAAAAATTTAAAAACGATCGTGGAGCGACCTAAATGCTTTATCGTTCCGAGAGTGAAGTCATTATGACGTCACAACGTTTTGTCAAAACCGGAATGCGCAGTCTTCTATTCTGGCATTCTTGCCATTAAGATAGTCGTGTGGAGAACCTATTGTAATTAGAAAAAAATATACATACATATATATTTAATTCAATAAATCAAAAGATAAAGAAAATCAAAGTAACAAATAAAACGTATATAATATTTTTCACCTGTCGCCTGATTTTGTAATTTCTTTAACAATTTCATATCCACGCCTCTTTCTATTTTTATCCCCCTCTCACTCCCTCCTTTTCTAATAGTATTTCTGTGGTCTAAATTCGATTTGTACATATTTGTTTTTTATCTCTACCAAATTAAATAATATTTCTTCTATTTAAAAACCTCACGAAAGGCGAAGCAGCATTTTAAAGCTGATGCATACATGTTATTCTTATCAGTAACATTAACACTCAGCTTAATTGATTAGTTTCCATAAACACGAGTCCGCTACGATTTTTGTTCTTACGACTAAAAATGAAAAAACTGATAAGTGCGTCGTTTCGCCACAATTTATTTGTTTTATATAAAATATTGAATCTCATAATTTATTGTTATTAAGTAGTTAACATTTGTTTCTTCTCTATATTCTATAGTTTGTCAAGCACCAGAAATCAGTTTTACCATAAATAAAAAAAAATGTATTTTAAATAAAAAAGCTTAAGTAAAACTTGAGTACATAACTAAGATTTTGAAGTTAACAACTATTTACAGTGATAATTCTTGAGTTATTAACAACTATTTACAGTGATTAGTTTTGCGTTATTTTCGAAAGAATATAAATTTATTACACCATTTCTATTCTTTTAGTCTTCATCCTTAATGCAATTTTCTACTAATTCTCTTAAACTGGGATTTTCCATGGCAGCTGCTATTCGTTCCTTGTCATTGATTTGTTTATTAACTGAAATGGAATTATTAATAAAAAAAGATATTAATATTTAATTGTTATTCATCAATTAAACATATAGTCGAAATTTTAAACGAAAGAGTCTAATGTATTGACTTTAAAGAAAACGGAAATCAATAAGATTATAGAGAAGGTCAAGGAATATATAAATAGCGAAGTTGTCGTGAATACATGATTAAATGATCATCCGTTTTTAAACATCCTCTTTAAACATCCTTCCTATTTTAAAATACATTTTTATATAATATTCATTCTACTCTCTTGTTTGTTGTTAATTCCTCCTTCAATACATACTTTCGTCCTCTGTTGTGTGAGCTCCTTTTTTTATATAGATGTCCAGTTTGATGTTGTGCGGCAGACTGCGTTCCACTTTGACCCGTATACAGAGTCCAATCAGTGTAGCTAACGAGCAATGAGGTACCGTAGGATTAAATTCAATGCGCACCTTGAAAATTACATAAATATAAAACGAAAAAATTAACAACAATAAAAGGCACAACAAACTTACAACACTGACATTGGATTTGGTCGGAGGCAGAACGAAGATTCCTTGTTCATAGATGACATTCAAATCCTCCAAGGTGTTTGGCTTCTCAGGGTCTCGAATGTTGCGTAAAAGATCTGGATTGAAATTGCAAGTCTTATAGTAGCTTCCTTTCATTTGGCTATGAGTACTACTCACCGAAGACCGTCTCCTGCAAATCGTTAGCATTTAGGTAGCCCAGCTCATGCAGCAATGCATCTTCGGCAACTGGAATTGGAACATCGATAGCGGGGCCGAGTGACATTTCTTTGGTTCTACGCACCAAAGCGTTCAAGTCTGTTGGAGCTGCTGCTGTATTGTCGCTGAACTCTGCCTCAGATAGCTTGCGTTTAAAAAACGATAACATATTGCGACTTCTTGTTTCTTTTGCGTTTCTTCGATTCTTTTATTGCTATTCTGTTGTTATCTACTTTTACGCTTCAAACATTCGCGCTACGAAATAAGAATTGCTTTGTTGAACTGGTTAAACTGCTTTTCTTGTTCACGTGTTCATTCGTTTCATCGTTCTAACGCTATGGATTATTGAATAATTTTTTCCTTTATAATTTATATTTTTAAATTTTGTCTGAAATTAGTTTATCGCTTTAAGTTAATTCAAATCTTTCTGGAATCCGTAAATCTTTTAACAATGCTTACAGCTGATTTTGTTATTGGCTGTTATTCTATTACAAAATCACAGGGTGACTATGAAGAACATATTTCACTGAATACTAAAAGTTTTTTAATTCAACTGAATTTAAAGCAGAAAGTGTGTCCTGGCCGAGACTCAGATACCCTACATACTTAAGCTAAATATTTAGATAAACGCTATTAATTTAATGGTAAAAAATATATAATATACCACATGCTATTTTTTTAAAATAATGTTTCAAATACAGTTGTATTTGGAATGTGCTCTAAAATAATATTAAATAATAGGCTTAAATCTACTTTAGGTCCAGAAGTGCAATATTTTTGTTGTTGTTTTGCACGAATACTCCAACAACAACGCAAGTTTTATCTCCTCTAGTCTGGCTTCCGATTTATAGCTCTCTCAAATGTGATAATTTCGAAGCTATATCCTAAACTATCACTCGGGACATACAAATATACATACAATTTTTATATATATAGATTGTAATTCTACATTTATTATATTATTTTATTTATATTTTTATACAATAAATAATCTTATACTAAATAATTAATAAATGCAATACTATATGCTTTTAAGAACAAGGTAAGAATGAATAACATTTGTAATATATTTTTTAAAAATATAAGAAAGATTAAAAATTTGCAGCGGTTAGAAAGTATTTATTACAATATATGCTTACGCTTATCAATAACGATAGGTAGTAAACTTTGACTGTTTTTTAATACAGCCTATCGTGGTCTTTATGATTTTATTATTTGCACACTCAGTTCGCCCTGTCGTGCAATTGATGCATGCACTTTTGAACAGCGGTTGAATTTGCAGACCATCAGCTGATTAATTGGCTGTCATCTGTTGCGCCGTTAAATCTTTTACCTTGGTTCCAAAAGTGTGCCGCTCGTGCGTATGAATGAGTTAAATAGGAAAAGCAAGCAGTGGCCAAAACAATACAACAAATATTGTACATTTCTAATCAGAACAAGTACAAGTAATTTAAATATATAAAACTATAACTTGTAAAACACTTACTTAACATTTAACAATATAAAGTAAGTTTTGTGATATATACTTTGCAAATGAAGAAGAAGCAATGCAACAGAACAGAGCAGATAACTTATATTTTTTCTCTGTATGCGAAAATATATAATTAACCTAAATTTGATAAAACAGAAGCGTAATTAATACACATGTGGGTGGAAATAGTGCTAAGAAAAAGGGGTGGGTGGAAACGGCAAGCATAAAAATTGAATTTGTGAGGCATTGAAATAAATAGCACAGCAAAACAGGAAAAAATAACCACCTGAAAATCGGTCATCGGTCTCGCATGAGAACTAAAGGAGAATCTACTCTACTGCTGGCTCTCTTCACTCGGTTAACGTTTACACTTCCTGAAAAACTACCGGACTACTTTAACTGATCAGACTTCAAGCAAGCTCTGCTCGTTTGCAGGCGCCTACTATGAATTTTTTCTTGCTATATATTGAAAAAATTCTAAACGGAGATCATTTTGTTCCCGTTTTTCATACGAATTGTTTCGTTTCTTGTTGCGCTCTCGTCCCAGCCAAAGCAAACGCCAGCCAAAGAAAGCACCAGCCTTAGCAAACGCCCACAACGACTAAGTAGAAAACCCAAAAGCCGATTTCGAACCGAACGAACCATCAGCGAAAAGGAATCCGTCGCAAAATAGGCGAAAAATTGCAACAGAGCCGCACGACGCATCTTGATCAGAAGAGAATAGAGACGACCGAGAAGCCTGGAATCAAGGAGAGGTAAGAAGTAGCGCCGAAAAACGTTATATTGCGAGAGGTACAGGAAAAGTACCGCATTTCCAGCTTCCAACCTAGATTTCTCTGGTTTGTTGCTAAATCCTTCATTCGAAAGACGGAGTTCAAAACGCACGCAGCTTTAGCAGAAAGAAAAGAAAGCTCGGTTCGAGAATTTGTGAAAAATTTCAATATCAGAAAATTTTTGCTATCGAAGAAAAAGGAAAAAAGCTCAAACAGAGCTCTTGATTAACTGAAAAAACGGTCTCTTGGAGTTTAAAAAAGTAAGTAAGCCCAATATTAAGTAATCCAACAAAAAGAAAATCTAATTTACAGAAAATAATTCAATTTTTTGCATTTTCATTCTATAGATTTTATATTATATAATATTTAATATTACGTAATCATGTATTATATAATCGTTTAAGGTTATGTAATCATAGATTATGTAATAATTTCATATTATATAATCATATAATATCTAATAGAATATGTAATTTAATGTAAAATAATCATTTTATATTCTTTTAATATTACATAATAATTTTTTATTATATAATCATATAGATACATAAATTTAGATATGTATACATACATAAATTTATGTATATACTTCCCTTTCATATTCTATATTCTTCTCTTTTCAGCTTACGATCTCATTTCGATTTGATTTCGTATTCGAAAACTTTAATTTTTCCCAAAGCTTGAAAATTTGATATTCGAATTCAGCAGAATTCGAACAAGAAATTCGATTCCCAAGAAATTTTTTAACTCAGAGTGCTTTGGTATGTAATAGTTTTTTCAAAAATATATAACAGATACACATTTTTTTCTTCATAAATTATAACGGCAGTTTGGAAAAAAAATTTAGAGGTGAAAAAAAAGAAATTCTTGAATTTAACTCGCATTTAATATAAGAAATGAAATTTTTTGTTAAAATTTTTGAAAATTAAAGTAACAGCTTTATATTAAATTAATTAATTGAACTTTTTCTTTAAATTTATGATGTTTTCCGATTAGTCCATCCATATTTTTGATAGAAATTAGTTTCATATGGTTTTTTCTTAGTTTTTATGTAATTTTTTTTTCTTTTCCTGTTTTTTTTTCCTGGAATTTCCAGCTCTAATCGCATTTAAAAATGGTCGTCGCTTCATCGACAAAAACTTGTCATCAAAACGGCAACGTGGATACAACTACTCCCATCGCCAGCACCTCGAATGGAGCGATGTCATTCAAGATGTTGCCCCAAGGAAAGTACACGTTGGTGGGCATTGATATTGATACAACTGGACGGCGTTTAATTGATGAGGTAAGAAAGAGAGAGATATACACAGGCAGATAGAGAAAGAATACACCAGCATCAGATAATTTTTTTAGCATTGATTATGTATTTGTAAAGAAGGAAATGTTTATGAGAGAGAAGTTTGCCTCATCTTCAGGGACCGTTATGAGTTACACAAACAAACACACACGTACACATAAATACACACCCATATATACACTATATACCCCCCATCAAATACAATAGCTTATTAAGATTTATAAATACGTCATTATTTCTCTTATTTCTTTCCTTTATATACATATTTCCGACATATTTTCTTCATATTTGCGCACGCGTAGCTGCATAAATAGATATGAATATTTTGCAGTGAGAACAATCAAAGAAACATGAAAAGAAATGAAAAAAGTCTTGAAAAAATCTTTCATTTTTATACATGAGTATTTTTCTCATCGCATTTCATCTTATTTTCGGGTTTAATTTTTAAAATATGTGTCTCCAAACGATTGTCACGAAATCACCACACAATCTCGATTATATTAACTCTGGTTTCTGGTGCAATGATTCAAACATATCTAAATTATTAAAATATATAAAGTATGTATTCAAATAATATGTATTAAAAACAATATTCAAGCATTTATAAAGTGCTAAATGATCCGCTGGGGAGTGAGGAAAGACCAATTAAATTGTAGATTAAAAATTAATGCAGCAAATAAAACGAGTTTTCCACAAAACCTCAATAATTAACTGGAACCATTAACTAGTGGAATTAACCAATGAATCTTCTGCAATTATTACCTCATTTGAATGTCATTAAATTTTTTAGAGCAAACAGATTATTTAAAACACTTCAAAATAATACTCTTGTTTTTTCGATTATAATTATTATATATTTATATATTATATATTACTTTGTTTGTATGAATAGATTGTTCAATTAGCTGCCTACACGCCAAAGGATCATTTCGATCAATATATAATGCCTTACATGAATTTGAATCCTGCCGCCAGGCAACGGCATCAAGTGCGCGTCATCTCGATTGGATTCTATCGCATGCTAAAGTCAATGCAGACATACAAGGTAATAATTTGAGTTGAATCAATCTATTTATGGATGATTCTATTCATATCCTTGGAGATATGATGATATGAATGGGTGAACAACCCTCATTCTAACACTCTCTTTTTGGTTCTACTTTATTTGTTAGATCATTAAATCAAAATCGGAAATCGCTGCTCTCAAAGATTTCCTTCTTTGGTTGGAAGCACTCAAAGCCAAAGATATCAACTCACTTGGTTGCATTCTAGTCTATCATGAAGAGCGTAAATTTATTCCATACATGATCTTGGAATCGCTTAAGAAATACAACCTGCTGGACAGGTTTCAACACACTGTAAAATCCTTCGCCAATGGGCTCAATTTGGCCAAAGCCAATTCCAATGAAGCTCTTCAACACTACTCGTTGCGCAAACTCTTGAAAGTGTTGAGTTCCAAGACGGTTGAACCAAACAACAATAACCATAATTTCAACATTAACAACAATATTGGCAACAATCGCATTAATAATAACTATCAACAACAAAATGGGGTCGCATCAGAGCATGAAATTTATTCGTCAACTTCTAATTCAACATCATCAAATGGACGGAACTCGTCCCAGCAACAACAGGATCGTGAACTATTCGATGGTAATGCAAGTGTACGTGCCAAGCTGGCCTTCGAAGTTGGTCTTCAATTGGCAAACCAGGGGCTTATCTTTGAATCCTTCGACTCACCCGGAGTCATGGAAAACTTCCTTGCCGCTATTCATCCATACGCCAATCCCGTTATTTGTGATCTCAACGAATTGCAAACTCAAAATGAAAATCTGGAGCGTCAGAACTCATTTCGCCCAGTCTTTTTGAATTACTTCAAGACCACTCTGTACCATCGCGTGCGTGCTGTAAAATTCCGCATTATTTTGGCCGAGCAGGGCTACGATTTGCCAACCCTACACGCCATCTGGTCGGAGAGGCAGAAGGAGGGCCTCGTTGAGGTTCTGCAAGTCATCGAAGAGCTCAAACAGGATGATAAAACAGAGTTGACCGATTTGTTTGACAGTTATTTCGACCCGAATAAGACAACTATTAAGCCGATTGTTAAGAATACTAATCGTCGCCGTAATAGACGTGGAGGTAAGAAGAAGACGATAGTTTAAGGAATAGCGGGGGGGACTAAAAAATTATTAACATGTTAACAAACTATCAACATCTTATAAAATTATTATTATATTCCATCTTTTCCTCTAATTTTTTTTTGCAGTTCGTAATCACAACAACAACAACCAACGTTCTTCATCCTCCGTTGGCCCCGGCGAACAGGGTGCTTGTGGTGATAAACAAGTTTCAGGTGGGGGTGCTGCAGCCCCACAACAACAACAGCAGCAACAGCTGCCTGATTCTACCACCAAGTCGCCAACTCCACCGGCTGTTGCCAACAATAACGGTAACGGCGGCGGCTCCAAGCCACAGCGCTTCGGTGGCAAACGTCACCCACGTTCGCGCAATCAATCGCTGAAGATAGACGCACCAGCAGGTGCAGCCGGCGGTGGCGTTGCTGCCAACAACAATAACCAGGGCACCAACACCAACACCCACACCCAAACCCAACAACAGCCACCCATGCCGGTGATGCTAGGAGGGCCAACAGCCTCCATCATGTAAACGTTTAGAAAGGCAACGAAAAACGAAAAGAAGGAAGGAGGAGGGAAGGAGGAACACACGACATGTAAACATCTTTTTATCTATTTACATTATTTTGTTCCTTTTTCTTTTAAAATACTTCTATTTTAACTTCTTATCCTTTTTTTGATTTTCTTTTTTTCGTTTTGTAAAAGTTGGTTGTTCCACAAAATTTGTTTTATAAACATTTTTTCTACAAAAAATGCTTTTATTAAAATTGATGATTTAGCTATTTTGCTGTTACGGTAGCTGCTATTAATTAATTATTATTGCTGATTAATTATTACATGGTTTATAAATACTATATACATACATCGTATGTATATTTTACTTTATATAATTATTAAAAATGAAAGCCATAAGAAAACACTTTGAAGTTGAAGAATTTAAAGCAAGACATTTAAAAAGAAATCGTAGAAGAACTAAAAATATATACATACACACACACACGCACAACAATTTATTGTTTATAAAATAATTACATATTTCAATCATAACAAACAAAACCAAATTACTTAATTTCTAGATAAACCTTTCTAGAATGTTATATTGTATTATTTTATAATGAAATTTATTTCAAATTGCTTAGAAATTGAATTGAAAAGAAGTCGTGATGAAAAAAACTTGTGGCTTTAATTAATGGCTTTTTTACTTATATTTTTCCTTATACAATATTTATTACTCTGCTTGGCTTTGTTTTATTTTACGCAAACAAATTAATTAGAAACTTGAAATAATTATTGTTGACAAATTTATACGATATGAACATAAAAAACAAAACAAATTTATTGTGAATAGTTAGAATTTTATTGGTTTAAATAAGCTATTATAAATATGATGTATATGTATTTATATATATATATGTATTTATATATGTATGTATATCTTTCATATGTATATAAATACTATTTGTAATCTATTGTAGAAATGAAAATGAAACTAGCAAAAACTGAATTCATTAAATACTTTTTTGTATCAAACTAAACTATGCATGATTTTATATACATAGTATATAATTTTTATATATACATATAATTTATACATTACTAAAATATATGTTTAAATATACACATACATAAACAAGCTATACATTTATTGAAATTCATATAATAACCCAACATTTTTTGTAAATTTATTCAATTCATAATTTTATTTTATACAAAAATGTGGAAACAAAATCAACAGAGAAAGTGTAAAGATACTTGTAAATGATACAATAATAATATATAGAAATAATATATAATAATACATATAATATTAATAATAGAAAATATACATACAACACTTGATTCTGATATTGATTGATTCTTTATAGATCGCATTCGTATTCGTACCTTATGGAAACTTATTTTCTTTTTTTTGTGCATCTTTTTTCTATAAATTATCCTATTATAATCTTTAATTTTTTTTATTGTACGTATAATAAAACAAGAGTCTGATGAATTGAGTCCGTGATTTGAATTGATTCATTCTTTTAGCAGTAGCAGTATTTTAATTGATTTGATTTTATTAGTAAAATAATATTTAAATATATAGTAGCTCAAATAAACATTTTATTAGCATTTCTTTATTAAATCATTTCTTAGATTAAACTAGTATTTATTATTAATGTTTGTTGTATTTAAAGTGTTTATTTTAAATCCAAATTTAATTCCAATTAAATCTGTAATTCCTTCTATTTTCATTTATTTAATTTTGTTCATATTTCTTTGTTTCTAATTAGTGTTTTTATTTAATGTAAATGTTAAACAATTCATTGAAGTTTTTACTTTTTATAGTATGTAATTTTAATTATTTCTAATATTACTTTAATCTATAAATAGTTAAGAACCATTCAACATACATTCAACAAATACCTCATCATTCATTAATTCACTCCTCTTTATTAATTAATTCAGTTCATTTATAAATCGTGGTTTTGTCCAGAGATTCGAACATTAACCAGAATATTTGTAACGTTTCGAAAGCGAAAGATCCAAGCATATCGAAAATAATGCAAACAAATTAACGAACCAACAACAACAATTAACAAAAAAACAAGAGAAATGAAACAATTTCGCCTCAATCAAAATTCCAGTAAAGAAATTCAAACGTGTTTGAAATTTTATCAAGTTTTTCCCCACTTTGAAAAATTTGAAGGAAAAGAAGATGAAGAAAGAAGAAGATACGAAGAATAAACAAACCAAACCAATGAAATAAGCAAACGAAATGCAATGCAATTTAATCATAGATCGTGATCGTGATCGAAATCGCATCCTGCAGATTATTTTAATGGACATGAATTAAGTTCCAACATCGAGAGTAGTGCTCAACAATGCTTCAGCAGTGCCTCAATTTAATTACAAGTTTTAATTTTTAGTTTTATTTAAAGAACAACTACTATCAGAGAGAAACAGGAGTGAGAGAGAGAGAGATTTTAAAACCTTTTAACCTAGTAATTAGTTAATAATTAATAAATATCGCTTTAGAGATAATCAATTAAACAAGAAATAAACACAAACAACACAAACAACTATTCACAAGGACACACACACGACGAAATACACGCTGATTTTAAAAATATTCGTGTCGTTGTCGCTAATCGATGACGATACACTTTATCAAGCAACGATTGTTGCGATACAATTTTATGCTGCTAAACATTAATGATGTTGATACACATTCTTAATGTTGCTATACATTATTCATTACTCATGTTGCTACACATATTTAACGGCAACTTTTGATACATTTTGTTGAATACAACGAATTAAAACTGATACGCGACATTTATTTACCCACACAGCAACATTAATTACAACAACAAAACAATTATAATTACTTACTACTCATTGTTGTTGTGTTGTGTTGTCACACGTGTGTCTGGTAAAAACGTTTAATTTTTTTGCCGCAAGAAAGCGGATCAAGCATTCATTTTTAAATGTCTGCAACTTTGAACTAACTAACTAAACTAATCGAAACTAACTAATTTAATTATTTAAACATTTTAAACTGAACTTGAATCTACTGCTAATTATTTACAATTCCTCCAATTAACCAGGAGTAAACACGAAAAACAATTATATAATTTAATAATATCAAAGCTAAAACGAAAAAAAAAAAAAAAAAACAAAAAACAAACAAAAAATAAAAAAAAAATTGTTTTGGCACAAAAGTTGTGCAACACAAAAGAGAACTCTTGAGATTCACGTAATGCAAACCATGGCTTCATCGATTGCTTTTTACATTCTCAACTGAGCTCAATTTGATTTTTGGTGTGGTGCACTTCTCAATATTGATTTTTTTCTGTAACTATTTTAATGACCTATTACTTTAATGAACTATTTAAAACCTGCAAACGAACACGATACACGAAACAATACGGTTTAATAATCATCAGGAGCATGACTCCTGCTTTTAGTACTCTATCAACATGTTTTCAAAAAAATTAATTGTATTGTTTCTGTTCCAATTTTCGAGATATGATTATACTTTAGATATACTAAACTCTGTCTCATTATAATTAATTTAAATTCAAATAAATTCAAAAAAAATTTTGTTTGGAAATTCAAGCAAGATCTCTCGACTTTTTATTGTAGTTTAGTATTTTGTTGTGTGATGGTGGACAGTGAAAGAGGGGGATACAGAGGTAGGTATTAAAAAGTGCTGTTCGATGGTAGTTTAAATAAAATACATAATTTGTTAAGTAATTCAAAAAGAAACCATCCAATGGCCCACCTGATATATGTGATATTTACTATATAAATTGGTGATAAAACTAAGAAATTCACGATTTTGGACCTGAGCAGCCAAAGGTTATTTCTGAGGTAATATGGGGCCCTGAAATCCAATCTTCAAGCATTAAACTCCAACAGCATCATGCCATTATCCCAAAATTCTTTGGATTCTCACCATATCGGAGCGTTGCCCCACTCCTTGCTCGTCGCTCGTATAATTTCAGTCCTTTTTTCAAGAATTTATTCTTGAATTGGAACCGTTGGATTCTCCCAGTGGTTTAGGAGATATAGTGGTAAGAATTTCAAATTTCAATGGGCTATAACTGCATAACGATAGCAAACGTTTTTGTTGTAATCAGCGCTAATACGAAATTTCTAACAATGTTAAAGTGATTTCTAATAATAAATTTAATCGATTAAGCAAAAATTAAAAACTAAAATTGGATGTTGTTTTTATTATGTTGCTTGCATCTTGCATTATATTCCACTTTTGTATAAGCCACTCAAAGAGTTCGCCAGATCACTACAAGCCCACCGCATGCTTTGCGTGTCCACTTCTGTGTAAACCACCCCACTACAATGCTCTCTGCTCAAAGCTTCGTGGCTTCCATTACGAGGATGGCGCATTCACAATTGTATGGACCCAAACACACGGTCGCAATTTATTCCAAGGAAAAGCATTAATTGCCGAGCTACCAAATACAAACCTTAAAAAACACTAAAATATATTTTCTATATAAAAAAACAGTTATATTTTTTTAAGAAGTAATCATCTTTATTACAAAAAAACAGACGTTTTTTAGACTAGTAATAAAAGTAAACTAATAGTAAATAAATATATTAGTTAAATCTATATTAGAACTAAATTCTTTATTAAAAGAACAGAAATGCAATTTAAGGAAGCCAAAAATATCAAAAATTATAGAAGAATCTATCAAAATAATGAACATATCAAATGAAATGTAATAAAGATTCATTAGTTCAAATCTAATGAACAAAATCTAAATGAATATAAGGAACTCTTACAATTTTGAATTCTAGAATTTATATTTATTCATTGATTGCCAAATCATTTGTTTTTCTCGGGGGCCCAAAATTAGAATCAAATACAATCAATATACATGCTTTTTATACATATAATGTTATTTTCATATAATGAACTTTGTCTCTTTTAATATTATATAACAAACGTTGTATTTTTAAATGTAATTTTTTTTAAACAATTTCCAAATTTTTAATAACTTTCTGGTAAATAAAGTTGAAATAGATTTCTGGATATACATTTAAGGATTTCAGTGTAAATATAATTTAAAGTAAATATAAAATTGTAAATATAATTAAAATATATGTTGCTTTTATAATTCTAGAACCTTAAGCGTAATTTTAGTAATATTTAAGTAACTTAACTTTTAATTATTAACTGTGATTTATTACTTCTACAACGAATTAATAAACCCGACCTAAATACATACACACATCTAAATATACTAAAGTTTCTTACGTTCAAGCTTAAGTTTACTGTACAAACATATATCTAATAATATTCTAACTTATAGACTACGTACACTGGAGAAAATTTTATAAGTATTAAAAAAATTGTTGGTTTTGTTTATTTTAGTTTTTATCACAAAGTTACAGGAATGAATCCCATTCAATTCGGTTATATTGAGTTAGATACAAGGACAGTTTTAAAGAGGTTTGTTTTGTTTTTTCTTTTTAATTTATGCAGTGCACTGAACGTTTTTGACAGGTTGCTTGACAGATTGACAGCGACATGTGACACTTGTCATTGTGACAAATACAAAAAATGCTTGTTTCTTGAGAATCCATTTATCACTTTTGAATTAATTACATTTAAATAATAATTTACCTTAAATATAGCTTAAATCGTAACTTCACTAAACTAACGATTAACGACGAATAGGAAACGAGAACATTTACATGGAAAAACAGTCAATCGAATATTAAAGCGGTTCCTGTTGAAAGTACTCGTGATCCAAGCACGCCAAAGCTGAGGGGCGACATCTGTAGTCGTAGGACAACATTAACTGAAAGGAAAGAATTAAATGTTCTAGATTTTTCTTTATTTCAACTATTAATCACTTACACTGAGCAAATCATTTGAATATTCGCACAGATAATGACACAAGTCTCGTGGCTGCTTTGCGGGGCGTGGCGGGAAGTGTTCACGCGACAACGATATAGTTTTGGGCCACTGTTGAGCGTTGGGACGGCCGGTTAATCTACAGAAAAAGAACAAGAGTCGAATTGAAGTTTACTGATTGATCTAAAGTGATGCTAATTTATATAAAGTTGTATAAAAGCAAAGAAATCATCACTACAGCATCAGGAAGCGATTAAAGCGTCCCTCCTCTCCAATCGTTCACTCACTCGAAGATGCGATCCAATTGATTGCCCTCCGACGAGCCGGGAAAAAGAGCCTTCCTCCCAAACATCTCAGCGATAATGCAGGCCGAACTCCAGATATCCACGGAGCTGTTGTACGTCTGGCCGAGCAGCACCTCCGGTGCTCGATACCACAGAGTCACCACCACCGACGTGAGTTTCATTTCGAAATCGTATGTTTTCGCCAGACCAAAGTCGGCTATCTTCAGATGGCCCTGGGACGAAATCAATAGATTTTGTGGCTTCAAATCGCGGTGAATGATGCGATGCGAGTGCAGAAAATCAACGCCGGTGAGTAACTCGCGCGAGAGACGCTACAGTCGAAGAAGAAGAAGAAGAGAGAGAGATCAAATGTCAAACATTTTTAGATGTGTCAGTGTAGGAGATTCGTTCTTGATAGCTACCTGTACTGTGGTGGCCGGCATCCCTGACTTCGGCAGTCTCTCAATTAAATCGGAGAGATCTTGTTCCAAATGTTCAAACACCAGGAATAACATGAGTTGACCCTCACGTTCCAAAAGCTGACAGACCTCCAAAAGTCTGAAGGAAAAAATATCAAAGAGATTCATTATTAAAGGATATCGAATAATAATACGTCTATAAATAAAAATGTCGATCTCATTCTTCTTCTCATTAATCAACTCAATGGTTAGATTATTCTTAAAATATCTATAAACAGCACTTTATTACGTTGAAAACTCGAATTCAGTCATATTTTCTACCAGATGATTACAGCGCCACAGCCGTGGAGTGGTAAATCAAACAACTTGCGGAAATCGCTACTCAAGAGAGGAATGCAAACAAACGAGAGAACCACGCATGCATGCGATCGTAGCGGACGTACAGCAGTGTGAGTAACAAGAGTAAGAAACAAAGCAAAAGAAACGAATACCCAAGAGAGAGAGCCACACAACACTTGTCTATATTACAAACAGAAGAGAGGGGAACATCGACAATTGCGAGGAGAAAACTAAATAATCTTCAAGAGAAATAAAGCTGATTTCCCCTATAATACGATAGATTCGAACAGAAAAGAATGAGGGGAAGGATGAGTAGCCAAGGCGTCGGTGTCCGGAGCTGCCAGATTGTGGTGGAGCATTCCCGGAATTGCGCAGAATTCGTTATCCCCCGAAGAAAAGGGGAATGAAGGATAATATTGAGGATTGTTATAGTATTTAAGTGAATTTTAAAAATGTTTTCTTTTTTAATACAATTTAATAACTGAATATAAGAAATTTTTGTGGGATTGGGGAATTTTTATAGGAAATCTAGTATTCTGAAAAGTATACTTGGCAGCCCTGGTGTTCACCACACAGCAGACTAAAACACGAGAGAGACAGAAAGAGAGAGAGAGTCGGCCATCAACTGTTCTTAACACCTTCGTGTGCTCTGGTATGCCGACCAACAACTACAACAACAACAAAAAGAGTAAATGCAAAAATAACAGCTGATTTTTAAATTTATTTTCATGCCAAAAACAGATGATGTGATGGAATCTCTCGCTCTCGCTCTCTCGCTGCTTATCGCTTGAATACAAAACAAAAACCAACAACAATAACAATTGACTGATAAATACTAATTGTAGTTGTTGTTGTTATTATTATTCTTGCTGACGCTGTTTTATGGTTATTGTTGTTGTTGTTGTTTTATGGTTATTGTTGTTGTTTTTGCTGTTGATCCACTACATTTAACATTGGAGCAGCTCCAGAATTGTATGAATTGTTTTTGTTGTGCAGCAGCAGCAGCACTGCCGGCAGCACTACTGTTATTATTGTTGTTGTTTGACTTCGTGCCGGGTATTTTTGTTGTTGTTGTATTACTCACAAAGACCGGTTGACGATTGAGGAGGATGATGATGATGGAGGTGCTGCGGCTATTTTATGAAGAGTTTTGCTTGTCCAAGCGAGGGTGGGTGGGGAGGGGAGGGGCGAGGAGAGGAGAGGATAGTGTGAACCAAACAGCTTCACGACGCGACGCACGAGGTTCTGTTTGCAGTACTGTCGTGTCGTCGACTGAACTTCGGCTGGCTGCTGCTTGAAGAGGAAGAAGAGAAAAAAGACAACCAACAACAATAACAACAACAACAACAATGACACCACAGCAATAGAGAAAATGGGCAAAATAGCAACACAGTCAATTGAAGGCATTTTTGTGTGCGTGTGTGTGTGTGTGTTTTAAGTGGGGAGCTTCAACGAGGTCGTTGTTGTTGTTGTTGTCATAACCATCACTGGCTGTCGTCGTGACTTATCAACATGCACGGCGCCGCTTTGACGATTGTGCCGTTTAGAAAATGCAAAAAATACGAATTTAAGAAAAAAAAACAACGAGATGATGGAAAAAAAATAAGAGACAAAAGAACACGAACAAAGAACCAATCGAACAGGAAAAAATCAGAGTAACAGAAACAAAACGGAGCAAACGAAGAAGAAGAAGCAGAAAAGGGGAGCATCAGTAAAGATAACAACAACAATAAAGATAACAATAACACACACACACACACACACATGCTTATAGCGTGCAGTCAGAACAACAATTAACGGTATATTTTGCTGTTTCTCCATGCGCCGGCTTCTTCTCAACGATTCGGTTCGCCGAATCATCATCATCATCATCATCATCACCATCCATCATCATCATCATTATTATTATACGTATTATCAACTTCATCATTCATGCTTTCCTTCTTCATGCCTGCGCTGACGTCGCTGCCGGCTGCTTTTATTTATTTTATTTTGGATCAACTGCGCTCGTTGGACTTCTTGACTTCCGAGAGCATGAAGCATAAAATTTTGTTAGAGCAGCAACAGCATTTTGGTTGTCTGCGTTGTCTGTTGTTGTTGTTGTTAGTATTCTTGCTGGTGTCGACAATTTATGGTGATAACATTTTTCACACTTATCGGCAGCGACGTCGACTGCCAACGCAGACGGAGCCAAAAGAATGTCGTCGTCAACGTCATCGTCGCTGTCGTTGGCTGGCCAAACATGCGTGCATAATTTAATTCATTCAAAGATAGACACAATAATGAACGAAGAAAGGCACGAAGACACGAACGAGGGAACAAATGAATGCACGAACGAAGACACGAACGAGGGAACGAACGGATGGTTGGGCACTCGATCGGATGAGCGACGTCGACTGCGCTGCGCAAGCGAAACGTTAGAATGGAATTTTTATTAGATTTCTGTGCGAAATGTTAACAATGATTTGCTTTTCGGTCGTTTGTTTCATTAAACACTACAAACACATAATAAACAACTAGAAAAGGAACCAAGATTGATTATTATAATAAATATTTTTATTGTAAATAATCAATGAAGACATCTTTTTTAGTGATATTTTTGTCATTTCTCTCATAAAAGGAAGATCGTTGAATAGCTTTGATTAGTTAATCATACTTACTTGACTATATTCGGATGATCTGACGCATTCAATTGTTTCAGCACAGCGATTTCGCGCAGTGTTGACATCGGGACGCCGTCGTCCGTCAGCGGAATGCGAACCTTCTTCAGCGCAACGATTTGTCCCGAGTTGTTGTCTCGTGCTCGATAAACGGTACCGTAAGCACCTAATTTTTCCCCCACACATCAGTCGTTGTTGTTGTTGTTGTGTATACGATTCGTTTCAGCAGTCGGAGGTCAGAAATAATAACAACAACATAACATCATGATGAGCAGTAAGGAAATCAGGTGGATGGAACCGAAGGAATGCGAACGACGACAACAACAACGACGAAGACGAACGATGGCGATGTTGATGTTGATGAGTGATGTTAACGAAGTCGAATGCCGACGGTGATGATGGCGTCGTCGGTGGCAGGCACAACGTAGCATAAAAAAACATGCAAAAAGAAAGAAAAAAAAAACGAGAACCAAAATTAAATGCTTGTGATAAAAAGAGACTAGAGAAGGAAAGAAAGAAAGGAAAGAAACTTTTTATAGTTAGTGGTGCTTAATAAACAATGAGGTCAATGTCATGGAGGAGCTGCATACACAGTGTTGTTGTTGTACTAGTAATAGTAGTTGTTGTTGTTGTTGTTGTAGTAGTAGTAGTTGCTATTGTTGTAGTAGTAGTTGTTGTTGTAGTAGTAGTAGCTGTTGTTGTTGTAGTAGTTGTGTGTTGTTATTTCAGTTGTAGTCTCTCACGTTCACGTCTCTCATCGTAGACTCTTCATTTATTCCGGTATTCAAGTGTTTTAGAAACCCGTAAACAGGAGAAAAAATCACAGTGAAGAAGATGAGGAAGAAATGTGAAAAAAATTGACACACTTTTTATATGCAGCTTAAAGTAATGCTGAGCATTTTGCATAAAAATTTTATTCTTTTATATTTTTTAATATTGTAGTTTTATTATTTTACATTTTATTTTGCAAAATTTTCAAATTTATTACATTTATAATGATCATTGTTCCATTATTGTGTTGTATTCAAATCCATCGGATTGTACAACAGAACGTATGCTTAATATAGGGTGGGCCATCGGCTGGTTTCTTTTGGAAATCCTGCACTTTTGATTAAAAACGGTGATTTTATTGTTGAATTTATTTGAAATTTAATTCCAATAAATTTGCTAACCTTGATTCAAATAAATTAAATTCATTATCATTACTTTTAATCGAATATTTTTGCCAATAATCATCAAGAACGCGAGCAGAGAAATGAAATTAAGATATCCATTGATATTTAATCAATTTATACTAAAAAGATTTCTATAAAAGTATAAAATATACACTTTGTATATAAGTGAGTACATGAGTAGGCTTGTTGTTGTTGTTTTTGTTAACCCCTTCCCGCCCTTGAATTGAAGCTCCACAAGCTACTAACAATCTACTAATTTAGAGCTCTGTTTCTGTCTCGCTCTGTTTTTGCTCTGTTGTTACGTTGACAAAACTAATCTTTTTGGGTCAGGTTCCAAAAACACACAGACACACAGACTTACACTGACACAAGGACACACACACACGCACACAGACTCACACTGACACAAAATCACACTCACTGACATGATATGATAAGAAAACCCCAAAAATTCGTGACGAGGAGTAACGAGAGAGCGATTTGATAGTCAGCTCATGGAAAGAAGAAGAGAGGGAGGTGTGAAGAGAATTCAAGTGAACTTGAAGCACGATTGTACATGTGCATATACTGAGGAGCGAAGGAGAGAACGAAAGAGAGATAAAAAAATGTTCAATCATTCAGCTTGAATAAGAAGCAATAACAACAACAACAATAGCAACAACCACGATAACTATTTAATCGAAATGTCGTCAGCTGTTTTTTGTTGTATAACAACAAATCAGCAACAACAACAACAACCGGCAACAAGCAGCAAAAACCGGCACTCTGTAAAAAAAAAAAAACAACCAGTGATGCAAAATAACTGAAGAAAAAAAACTGTAAAACTACTTAAAGCAATAAAAAGAGACAACAAATTATTTAGTGACCGCAAAAGAGTAGCTACGAAAAGTAGAATAAAAAAGAAGGACGGGTGAAGAGGAGAGAAGAGAGGAGTGAAGAGGATAGAGGGAGAGGAGTGAAGAGGATAGAAGGAGAGGAGTCACTTCGCAGTAGACGGAGAATGAAGTAACACAACAACAACAACAACGACAAGTACAACAACAACAACAGTCACAGCAAACAACATTAGACAGCATTAAGAGGAAGAAGAAGAAGAAAAAACCTTCGAGCCAAATGCAAATAAAATACCAAAGAAAAGAAAGAAAAAGTGTAAAAAACACAAATAATTCAGAAAAATATTCGCCACGATTTTTTTTTTCCTTTCAGCAGCAACGGGATTAAAATAGAGGAATAAATAAATAAAGATAATGATGATGATCAGTGTAGTGATCGTGATCATCATCATCAGCATGGTCATCATCATTGTCATCACCATCATCATCATGAATGGCTAAATAAAGTTAAATTAAATAAAATAAAACTTTTGGAAGGTGAGGAATAAAACATGGTGAGGAAAAAAAAACCCGGAATGGTTTGCGACAGGTGCGACCGGGGAGGGGGACGTAATGCAAGACAGACAGAGTGAATGGAGGAGAATAAAAAACCGGAAAATAAAAAGTTTTGCAACCGGAATAAAAAAATCCGAGCGGATTAGGAAAGCATTCAAAGACAACTCAAGGCCTCGAAGAGTACGATTGAGATACATACGCATACACAAATAACAACACTCGCACACACAGGCACAGACACGCATACACATACGCACACACATACACACACACATACAGCCCACTTTTAGGCTAGTATTTGAATAAATGCTGGTAGATCTTACTTTAGGCTAAGTAACTTGAATTAATTGGCGAGGAGAGAGAGAGAGAGGTAGAGAGAGTGAGAGAGGAAGGAAGAAACAAATTTTATAATATATATATTTTGACAACAAAATCCTAGAAACAGTAGCAACAAAACCACGAAATATCGTATAAATTATTTTAAAACACAAGATTTCTGTTACAGTAAAAGGAACCACTTGAATGTTCTACTTTGTGAGACATACACAGCCACAGACAGACAGACAGACAGCTATCTGAAGTATTCTCTGTCTTGTGGAAGCCTTAACACCCTACACTCTCATGAGACCCTCAACGGAACGCGTTGAAGGAATGCGTGGTGAAGGTTTTAGAGAAACTTCTTCACACTTCATGAGTTATCATCTTTGTTTAGAGTTCATTGTATTAAAATGCTGGAGGACCACGCCCCTTATTGCTAACTCCTGCTACCTCCTATTTATTGTGTTGTACGCACATTATTACTACTATATACCATGCTATACTATGCTCCTTCGGTATCTCGACTTGATAAACAATCTATTCACCTCAAATAGCTTCACTATAAACTTTTCTACACCTGCCACGCCTCCTCAAGTACTATCGCTCTACAAATGGAAGGGACAAATTATAATATTCGAAGTATTCTTCCAGTATTTCTTGAATGTAGGGTGTTAAAAAGAAAAAAAACCTCACCAACAAAATGAAGAAGAAGAGAGTAAGAAAGAAAAAACAACAACTACAACAGCAATATGCACCCAAAAAATAGAATAACTGAAACAACGACGACGCCAGACGACGAACGAAGACGACGACGACGCCGACAAAATAACGTCTCAATAGAATTTCGGCAGGTGTTTTGTTGTTGTTGTGCTTCTTCTTGTCGTTCTCACTGCCGTTGTTGGGTGGTTCAATAATGTTGATGTTGTTCTTTTAGTTGTTGTTGTTGTTGTTGGTATTGCTGCCTGATAATAAATACTTTGAGTTGGCACGACGAAGTAATTCTTTTTTTTGCTAATTTTTTCCTTTTTCCTTCTTTCTTTCTTCTTTTTTCCTTTTTTCGTTTTTTTTTTCTCCCCTTCGACAATCGCAACGAGTAGCTTATTTTGTGGGTTGTTTTTTTGTTTTTTTTTAATTTTTATTGCCTGCTTGACTCACATCGACGCCGAATTTTTTTTTTTCGCTAGATTTTAAACTTGATCTAGTTTAAAAAATGCTTCAAACATTTTTGTCTCTGCTTGAATTGACGACTGCGACGACTGACGAGCGTCGACGTGTCGTGTCATGTCGTGTGTGCGCTTTAAAGTGAAACTTTTTTTTACGATTTCATTTTCATATAAAAGAAAAAACAGCCAACAGCAATGACTAAAAGTTAACTTGAACTAACTTTAAAAAGAAGACTCTATAAAGAATGTATTCGTGTATTTCTTTTCGTACACATGAATTTATTATATAATAGTATATATGTATACTGCTAAAAGTAGCGGTTTCTTTTTAATCACTACTTAAATGTTAAGAGTGATTTCTCTTTATATGCAAATAAACTACCATAAGTATATAGAGCTATGATTTTCCACGATTTCATTAATAATCAAGGATATATTCTTGATCAACCTCCCCTCTTCCCCCCACCCACCCCCCAATGATCCAAAGTTACTTAAACTAACGTGACAAAACTCGGCCGATTCCACTTGAAATCACGTTGGCCACATGAAGGACCTGTCCGATCTATGAGACTTCTTTCAGGAGGTCAGCCAACCTCACCATAACCATAACTACTTATTATGGTCTGGAGACTTTCTATACTCCACTCTTGTTGGAAGTCCCGACACAGTCTAATCTTGAAGCCCTCTTCTTTTTATTTTAATTATTTTTATGAGGTATATTAACCCAGCAAGGTTGTGTATTGACAAGGTCCATCGTCTTGATCTATTCTTATCATAAACCCCTTGTAGGTCAATCATTCAGGCAGGTCATCAACCCGGCTCAATCATTCATTAATCTATACAGGCCCGTCCTAAGGATATGCGGCGCCCGTGGGGTACTTCAAATAGAAGGTCGCCGGTAGAAGAAGAAGAAGGAGACATACGGCTTTGCCTTCCTTTAATCTCAATCCATATCTCTTTGGATTCTTCTATCTCTTTCTTGGTTTAAATTATACCCTTCAAAGCTTGTTCAGTATGCTTCTGCATCTGTTTTACTTAGCTTTATCTGCTTGACAAGCAGAGATAAGAAACCACTTTGAGAAGCTTAACGGGTTCTCATGGGTTACTTTCTCTGATTAAATACTCGATCAAAGGCCAACTGTTATCGCTTCGTATCGTATTTTGTTAGAACAGCCTGATATCGATTCAACTCACTTCCGTATAGAAGCCAGAGGCCTGGGTCGGGGTCAGGTCCTGCTCCGGGACTTGCGGCTGGACTCTATACAGATCTTTGTAGAGTAAAAAGAAACCCGAATGATTTAAACGATTATTAATAAAGACTTCTTCGATTCTCTTCCCTTCCTTTAGTTTAAAGTATGTAATTTAAAGTCTTAAGAGTTCTACAAATGGACCAAAAGTGGGACCGAAGATGTACCTGTTCCGATGATGTTCAGTTCCTCATAATTAAATGCATCGGCGTGTGCTTGCGTTTGCTTCATGTGCTTCGATGAGGACATTTTTTGGGTGTGCTTTTTTCCTTATTTTGTTTAACTATTTTTCTTTAATTCGATTTCTGTAGTAACATCAGACAATCAAAATAACACTTATTTTATTTTAGTGACAACATTTTAATTTACATTTTTTCCCGACAAACTTTTGTACTATTTTTTCAACTACTGTTTAACCTTTAAATTGGAGGCTCTTCTTTGATTTAATTATGTTTTTATTGATGTTTTTTACCACTTTTTAGTTAAGTATACTTTTTAAATTAACTACTTTAAATTTTAATTAACTACTTTTTTAATTAACTACTTTTTGAATTAACTACTTCTTGAATTAACTACTTTTTGAATTAACTACTTTTTTTACACTTTTGTTAACTTTTTTTTTTAATTAGTTTCTCTTTTTGACTAAACTAATCTTTTTTAAACGCGTTTTCCTGAGGTTTTTATTACGTTTTCCTGACGTTTTCTCTTTTGTGTGTGTTTACTATTTTTTGGTTTCCTCTTGTTGACTACTTTTTAGTCAACTTTTTTTTCTTGTGGTTAAATTCTTTTTTTTTTATATAGTCTTTTCTTGTTCCACTTTTTTTATCCTTTGTTTTATCGAACTAGATTTTTAGTTAATTTTTCTTTAAACAGAAAACTATTCTTCTTTTAACATTTAATACGATGAAAGTTTTAATTCGATTTTTATAACTGTGATCGAATTACTAAAATAACAGTTAGTTTTAGTTGTTGTTGTTGTCTCAATTATTGTTTCAATTGCTGTTTGCCAAATAAAATATTTTGCTTTACTTCTAAAATCCAATTCAAATTTTTGGGGTACTCAAAATTTATTCATTTGTGACAACAACAATGATAGTATGAAAAAAATTGCAACAACAACGATCATTAAACGGAGAAGGAAAAAACCCAATAGAAGCAACAACAACAAAAGCGGCAGTCGTACCAACAACAACAGCAAAAGCAGTAAAAATTTAGTGATCGACAGACGACAAACAAACAAATAAACAGCCAGCTGGTTAGACAAACAAACAGACAGACAGCCAGACAGACAGATACGCGGCCCGAGAAACGACTTCGCACGAGTCACAAGACGAAGCGGTGGCAAAAGCAGATGCTCCCAAGTGCTCCAGTTCTGAGAGAAGCAGCAGAAAAGACAACAAACAAAGAAACAAAAGCAATAAATAAGAAGCTAAGCACATAAACACACTAAAACGAAAACGAGTTCAGATGAATGAAGAATTAACGAGAGCTGAAGAGGTGAGCAAAGAAGGAAAAAGGAGGGCGGATGAGGAGAGGGAAAGGAGCAGAGGGAGAGAGAGCAAATAACAGAAAGAACAGAGAAAAAGTGGTTACTTATTTTAACTCAATACTGCGGAATGCTGAAGAGGAGCAACAGGAATGACGAAGACGGACAAAGAGGGGAAAATAGACGCAGACGGAAAGGAGAGAGAAGAAGAAGAGACCAACAAGAGTTGCATAGAAAAATGTTGTTGCTCGTCGTAGTTGCGGTTGTTGGTGGAAGTCGTTGAGTTGCGTTGGAGGGGAATTTTTATGGAGTCGAAGTTTTTTTTGTTTAGAGAGGGGAATACAGAAGATCGACGTCAGAGATAGAGAGAGAGAGAGAGGGAAGACAAAGTACAGAGATCTACAGGAGAAGGGGAGAAGGAGTGACAAAGAGGATACAGCGATAAAGGGGAACACGAAAGAGCAACAAAGTTCAAGAACAGCTTTTAGGGATTTCTTGAGCTTGTACTGGAGAAGTTCTCCCCTCAGCAACGCCATTGAGTGAGCCTAATATATAGAATCATTCTTGTAGACATTTTTTATATACACACTCATATTCAGATCCAAGCATGTGTTCGCCCGAAGCAGTTATGACTCAATCAGCAACGTTCAAGAGCAAGAGATGAGGTTAATGATCTCTTTCTTCATTACATGCCCACATTATCTACCTTGAAGATGATTGAGAACGAGTTGAGTCGGAGAGACGCTCTTTTGGTCTAGCGTCGGAACAGAAGTAACACGAGGTCAAAAAAGGAGCAACTTTCAAGGCAATAAAAAGTAATGAAAACAGCAGTGAAAGGAGTCTATCCTGGGAATAGTAGTAGATGTGGAACAAGTAGTATTTATAAATGTCAATGGTCAAACTCTGGCCTAGAATAAAAATCAAACAGTTCACACCTTCGAACAGTCAAAATTTAGGAGTGAAATCAAGTTTCGAACAAAAACTGTAGATCAAATGTTCCATTGTCCCCGACACACCACAAGAATGTCAAAATAGGAAGAAGAGTGCGAGGACGGAATGAGTCTATTGGCCGGCGCCATACTTGTCACCATGATGCGTGCATGACTCAAGCTGATTGGTTGGCTCGTCGCAAGTGACATGCGCCACCCAGCCAGTGTGAATGATGCGCGCATCATGGTGACGCGTGTGACACCGTCCTCCGTGCATATGGCGAGCGAGTAGGGTTCATAGACAAGTTTGTGTGTGTGCAGGAAACATTTGCCAATAATTGAACGTCTTTCTTTGCTTCTTGATGTTGCTACTCCTGTTGTTGTTGTTGTTGTATTGCCATGACTACTAGTAGTTATTGCTATTGCTTTGCCTGTTGTTGTTGTTTACAACTACTTCCGCAACTACACAGAATTTGTGTTGTTGCTATTATAGCACTTAAGAAAAAAAATTAAATTGGGACTAAAAAAAATTTTACTTATGACGACGACGACGACGCCAGCAGTGACTGTGACAGCGACAGCAACGAAGACTGCGAACGCGAACACGAAATTTCAACGAGACGACGAGCAAGCAAGCCACGAAGGATGATGGCACGAACGAAGCAATGACGACGACGACGGCAACCACGATAATATTGTTGTTGTTATTCGTTTTTTATTAGTCTTTTTATTATTTTGAAGAGGTTTTTCTTGTTTTTTTCCTTTGTAAAGGAAATAAAAAGCGTTGAAATTTCTTTTATTGGGAATTTTACGTATGGACTTGAATTTTATTGCTCCAACTCAAACGACGGCGACGACGACACAACAGCGCAGAATGGAAAGAACAAAGAGAGAGAGCAGCAGCAGCAGCAATGACAACACTCGCACACCAACAAACACATGCGGCACTCTTCGAATCACACGAAGAAACGCGTACGCCGGCTGGCAAAGAAAAAAAAAATTCCACCACACAACGATGTCGAGTTTTCCAGCAAATTTTATTGTACGCCGTTACTTTTTACTTTTTCAAATCTGCACAACGACAATTTTACGAACGAAACAATTATTTGTTGCGAAGAATTAACTTCGATGATGGCGAATACTAGAAATATTTTTCCGTTTGCACGCACGACAATAAAACGTTGTCCAACCACGTCGTCGTCCTCCTCCTCTTCTTCTACTTTTTAACTGCTGTTCAGTTCGGTTGCGCAGCACTGAAAAAACCAAATTGAGCAAATTATTGAACGAGGCCGAAAAGAACAGCAGCAGCAACAGCAACAAGCAACCGACAAACACGCTGAAAATATTCGATCGTTTTTATCGCGTCTCGTAGCAGACGCGAGACTCGTGTACACTGAAAAACCGAGAAGAAGGCAAGAACGCCGAAAACGACTCAAAAAGTCTGTCAGAACGAAAGAACAGCAAACAAAAAAAACAACTCAATTCAATCAACTCCACTCGAAAGTAAAACCGACAAAATACCAACACAAAAACTACAGACGACGCCACCAACACGACGAAGCAACGCGACAAAAACAACAACAACAACACCATATGCACTCATCTGCATGAGTGTGTGAGATAGCTCACGCACATTGTTTTATTTACCTAACACATTTAGTTTTTTTATATATACACATTTCTATATACATTTAACTAAACTCGGAAACAATAAAAACAACAACAACGTAGAGTTATGTATATAATCAGAATTGTCCATCGGAGGGAGAAACGACAGCGATCGAACCGAGTTCGCCGCAGCAGCGTTCTCGCTCCGAAGAGCAGCAGTGAACTGTTTGTTGTTGTCCATGCGAGCGTTGTCCAAAATTATTCAGCAAAATTATACCGCATATAATCAAACAACTCTCTCTCCGCGAGAGAATGAAGATTGAATTCGCTCCAGATCGCTCAACCAATGGCATTTACTTGCCCAGCGGGCAAGAAACTTTTTTTAATTTTTTTCTAACTGCCTGGTGAACGGCCAATTCGCCGAATTCTCTCTCGCAGATTCTGCTCTGCACTTTAGTAATGTTAGCAAAATCTATGAAATCGCTTTCTAGACAAGAACCAGTTTAAATAAAATTTCTTAACATACTTTCGTAACTTCTAACATAAAATCCGAATAAAATTAATACACGAAAATTAGTTCATTCGTAAACCACTTAAATACTAAGTTTAATTTTTTTATATAATTGATTTCTACTCAGTTTCATGTTAGTTTTGGCAAATTTCCTTATTTCACCCACAGCGATGAATTCTTCTGGTTTGTGGCCATGCTACAACAGTTCGTACGGTGTGGTGAAAACGAAAGTGACACGAAGTCGAGGACAGTTTTAGAGTCCACACTTTCGTTCGAGGTTCGGAACATAGCTTGTGGATCATGAGAACCAAATTTGGTGTGTGTCTAAAAAAGTAGAATTTCTCTGTAAATAATTTCTCAATGTTTTAATTTCCACAATTTTTACTCACAATCCACAATGATTGCTGAGAATTGAAAATTTTAGCTCCGCCCAAAAACGTAATACCCTCAGAGAAACAGCTGATTTCTATTGGAACTAAAATAAAACTTTGACAACACAATTTCAATTCAGAAATTTGAATTTTTAAAGCTCTAAAAATGCCCATTTCGATTTTTAGTTTTTTCTCAAACCTCAAATAACGTTGATATTTCTTTGCCTGCAATGCGTTTCACGTTGATGTGGTTGTTATTGTAAATTTAAAAATGATTGAAAGTGAGTGATTTTTAAAATTGAAAGAATTTTGAATTGAATTTTTTCAAAACGCTTTGATATTTATAAAATGTTTATTTTTTTTATGTAGATTTGTGAAATCTATTTAAAATAAATCGCTTAAATCGATTAAAATTTTGATTAAAATTAAAATTAATTAATTAATTTTTATTTCATTAAAATGGGGAAAAAAATGAAAATAAAAGTTTAAAAATAATTTCTGTAGTTGTTTTTGAATAAATTTAAATAATTTTTTCAAGGTGCAAAAAATGTGCTTGATTTTATTTTATATTATTTCATTTATTTTAAATTAATTTTACCTTATTTAATTTAATTTTTTTTTATTTTATTTGACTTTCTTTTTCTTTAATTAATTTACATCAATTCATTTCCATTTAATGTCATTTTAATTTATTTTAATTAAGTGTTTTTTAATTCTTTTTTTTTTTATTATATTTTATTTTATTATACTTTATATTATATATCTTATTTAATTTTTATTATAATTCATACATACATATTATAATTTTAAAAAAATTTAATTTAATTTTATTTTATTTTCTGCTATTTAATTTAATTTATTTTAATTTAATTGAATTTAATTTCATTTCATTTAATTAAAAATGTAATTAATTTAAAGTTAGTTTAATTTTTTTTATTTTATTTATTTTATGGTTTGGTTTCGATCGTTTAACAATTTTATTTTTTTCCACCTGAAAAATGCACCAAAGTAAATCGCCGAGAAAAGTCCTAAATTTGAACCCCGATTTTTGAACCTTTTGTTTTTTTTTACATGCAAAATATTGAATTTCCTTTTAAGAGAAACTTTGAAATAAGTTCTTCTTTACTATGATGAAGAGAAACTTTTTTATTTCTTTATTTTTGTATCTCACTTCAATACATAAACGGTTCGTGCATTCGGTTAACCGTTCAGTGGAAAAAGTATCGAATAAATCTAGAAGAATCTCTTGAAATGATCTCGTTTACTTATTTAAATGATCAGATATCGTAAATGTTATGATTTATGGTTTTATTTTATGAAGAGAAAATTATTATAGCTATTTAAATCAAACATGATCATTAGGTGCAAGAAAAAACCTTGGAACGGATTAAATTAAGTAAAATAAATAAACATTTGTTGTGATTGAATTTTATTGTGTTCGAATTATCTTTTTATCTATCTTATTGTCTCTTTATTTTACAAATATTTTCACTATTATAATACATATTTTTATATAAATAAGAAGTGAAGTAAATGAAAACTGAAATTCGAAGGAAATAATAGAATTATTTGTAATGTTAACAATAAGAATATTTTTCTGTTTTCCACTCACTCACACACTCTGTTAATTAAACACGCCCACTTTCAACATATTGCAGCTTATGTTGTCTCTTTTTTACATTTTTCGTATCTTTTAAACTTAAGTTGAAAAAAAGGTTTAAATCTTTGATTTGAATAAATTTAATATCGAAATGTTTCGAGTATCGAATGACTTTCATTGAAAATTTATATGGTTCTGATCTTAGATCATTAAAAAAGGCAAAAGAGTATATTTACTCGTAGTTAGTTTCATAAATTTTTTATTTGAACACAAATTTTATAGCTTATAAAGTTAAAGTTAAAAAAATTAATTCAATTATTTTATATTCATTATATCATATTTTCATTCAATATATTTTCAAATTTATTCTGTGATATATTCAATATTTAAGATATTCGAAAATATAATTTTAATTTTAAATAATTTTTGTAAAATATTCATTGAAAAAAGTTACATGAGTGAATTCCAATAAATTCAAATAAAAAATTAACAAACATCAAGAAACAAATTCAGATAACTTTAAATAAAGTTGTATTTTTTCCACTTGGCTACTATTCAGTAATCCGATCAGCTCTTCAATCCGGAAAGATAAATTTAATTTGCATAGCGGATAGTTTTTTGAAACATAGCTTCGTCGGTTCAATTCTAACGCAACTCGAACAGTTATTCAATGTTTTTGACATGTTGGCTAACTTTGTATATCTGAATCCGTTTTATTCCGAATCCGAATATTCCAACAATCCGAATGCATCCGTTGATGTATATTGCCGAATAAGCGAGGTCGTACTGTATATCGAGGAACACAACCAAAATAAACCCACTGATGAAGCCCCGCCCATGTGAAGCCGTCGTTTGTGCAGATCGAGTGAGAAAGGGACAGAACTAGACACATTAAATTTGAATGAAACTTAAAATTGGTTTGGATTCTGACTAAATTTCAAAGCATGTCTGAGAGGTTCGAAACTCAGATATAAAAATAATTCAACCCTAAAAGCACAAACAAATTAAAAACTTCTCAGAAATTCTAAAAAAACATTAGAATTTTTCAAGAACCCGCACAGGTTAAGTCAAAAACCAGAAAAAAACCTTGAAACTTTCTAAATATAAACTAATATAAAATACTGAATAATAATATGAATAAACGATTAACAAATATCATTTAATCACCAAATATCATTAAAATATCACTTAATTTAAATTGTGTTTTCAATTTAATATAATAACTCAATTAATTAATTTAATTTAACTAATTTAGTGAGATTCGTCGATCCTTCGTTCCGTCGATCCGCTTAACGTACGTTTCTTCCGTACGGTTTTTTATTCTGTTCATATAAAACGCATTCTCTTCCCACCAACAAAGCATCCCATCGTCTGTCTCTCTCTCGCATGTCCGCGCGCTCGTCCTGACAGTGTTGCAAGTAGCTTTGATGCCACAAGCGATTTGAAATCTAATGGAAGAAATACGGTATTTTTTATTTTATTTCTTTTTTTATTTTATAAAATGGTCAAGCAAACCTTCTCTCGTTCCTTCCGCTCCTCCTCCTCCTTCAAAGCTGCGTCTTCCTCCTCTTGCCATCTTTTCTCCTCGTCTCTTTCGCATTCTGCTCGAAGGTTCAATATTTTTAGAGTTTCTTGCATTTGTTGCTGATGAAATTTTCAACACGATTTTAAAACAATTTTATCCCAATTTTTTGGAACTTTTAGTATTCGGCTTTAAGTTCATTTGTACCTTTAAAATGTCCCTCTGCCGCAGTTTCTTGCGTCTCTCGTGAGTTCTTTGCTGCTCTCTCCATTCGTGGTCGATCCTTAGAGCGCGTTCGTTACTTAGAAAAATTCTCTTCTATGTTAGAAATACCGTTATCGTAACTTGTTATCATGCTACTCACTCTAACTGAAGTTCTTCCTGCAGCTCCCGCTGTTGGATCGCGTGTCTAGCTTTCATTTCCTCGAATTGTTGAGCGTTCTTCTGCTGGGTTGCATCTGCTATGATTTTGCGTAGCTTCCGTTCGTAGACGTCATGTTTTTCCTTTCAGAGAGAGAGAGAAAGAGAAAGAGAGAGAGAGAGGAATGCAGAACGGGAAAGAGTGAGAAAGCGATGAAGATGAGTAAAAAGGGAGACAGAAATAAAACACAAGGACTGAATAAACCCCAGTACACAGGGTTTAGTTACCTTTTCCTCCTCCAACCGCTTCGATATCTCGACCCACATTCGTTCGATTTCCTTCTCTCTGCGTCGCCAGTGTTTTTTCTCTCCGATTTGATGAAGCTGAGCCTGCTTCGTGTCCAGGAGCAGCTGGTGGCTCTGCAAGCGGCGGATTTCTTGGCAGTTTTTTCTACAAAAATGACGATAATTATCAATTAAATGATTTTTTATGGGATTTATTTTTTAAAATTAGAAACTTTTCTCATTGTTTTCTGTTTTTCACAAAAACTTACAATTCTAGCTGCAGCTCCTTCAGCCGCCGCAGCTCCTCGTCGGCTTTCTCTCGTTCCAGGCGCATCCTTCGTATCCATTCGTCACGTTTTCGTGCGTTTCTCTCGACTTTCTGACGTAAGAAGAGCGCCAACTCTTCGTTATACTGAAGATTTTCAAATGACAACAATTCGCCGAGACTGAGTGGGGGGAAAAAAGAAAAAACAGTAATAAATCATCAACAATTTATTGATTTTTTGTAATATTATGATCTCCTTTCAGAAAAGATCCTTCCCACCTCCTTCTGCGTTTGAAGACCTCGTCCTCTCTTTGATCCAGCTTCTGTTTGACCTGCCAAAAAGAAGGTAAAAAGTAAAAATTAATTATTTATTATAATTATTATTTTATAAAAATTCCTTGACCATGAAATTAATTCGAAATTTTTGATTTTTTCGTTCCGTTCTCTCGTAGAATTCGATGCGTTCCATGGCGAGGTCCTTTAATAACTACGCGTCCTGGTTATCAATTAAGAGCTCGATACCGTCGGCACCTCGGTAACTTGGTAGTTACGCAGCTGAACTGCTGTCCACTGTTGAGCTGTTGATTATTTGTTCATATTTGGGGCGTGGTTGCTAAGGCGTTTGTTTCGTTGCCTCTCTTTACAAAAAATACTAACAATAATAATACACAAAAATTTGCAACAGAGAGACGACATGTTTTTCATGCGAACATTTTTTTTTTCTTTCATCAAACGAGCGGTTATTAAATGAAGCCCATTTATTATGCATATGAGCATGTTTCTCTTTCACTCTCTCTCTCTCTCCCTCTCCCTCTCTCTCCCTCTCTCTCTCTCTCTGTCTTTATATCTCTCTTTTCTCTCTCTTCATTTTTTGCTAATGTTTTTCTTTTCATTTCTTTTCTTTTCTTTTTGTATTTTAATTTCTTTCACAATTAATTTTCTTTTTCAGTGTCCTTTTATTTCTTATTTTTTCGAATGTTTTTTCTTTTAGTTTTTTCTCTCTTTATTTTAGTCTTTCCTTATTTAAATGTCTTGCTTGCTAATAATGTCTCATGTACAGTATAGTTTTTTTCTTATATTGAATTAATTTTAATGCTTCGCTTCCAGGTTTTATAATTTCTACCATGACGATGACGATACTGAAGATGTTAATGATTATACTGATGATGACAATGATGATGATTATGATGATGACGATGACGATGATGATGGTGATTTTTATGATGGCTATGTTGATGGTGATCATAAAATACATGAAAATTTCGATGTTTTGCATGTGTTTTGTCACCTCTTCGGCCTCAGTGGCCATCATCATCATCATTGACGGTCTTCCTTCATTTCTTCCACCCATCCATCGTTCAGTCACTCCTTCCTTCCTGCCTTCCATCCTTCCTGCATTTTTTCACCCATTCAAGCATGTTTTTTCGGGCGCACGTCGGTCATGCATGGCAAACATTTACAACTCAATCTGCATAAATTATGAGCAACATCGACGCGGTGTTTAAATATTATTTAATGGCTCAGCTGCCGTGTAGAAAATTCCATATCAGCCTCCAGGCACACTTCACTTAAATTCAATGAAGATAAATTTGCCATAATAAAGAAAATTGTCAGATCACGGACAAAATTTGTAAAATATTCAAGATAAGGAATAAATAGTTTCTTCAGACTTTTATATTTATAATAATAAAGAGTTTTAATTTTGATTTCAAAGTGATTTACATAGTTTTGATTTCATTAACATTCTTTCTATTCTTACTTTTGTTATTTCTTCTATCTTCAATGAAAAGAACGATCTTCAATCTACGGAGTTCCGTTTCAAGATCGAGCTTGTGATCGAGAAATCAAAATAATTTTATGGGGATAAAATTACAAGTTATAAGGAACTAAGAGTAGAGAAGCACTATGATCTATGATGGTCCTATGATCTATGATGATCCTATGATCTATGATGATGCTATGATCTATGATGGTCCTATGATCTACGATGATTTTATGATCTTTGATGATGCTATGATCCATGATGATCCTATGATCTACGATGATCCTATGATCTATGATGGTCCTATGATCTATGATGATCCTATGATTTATGATGGTCTTATGATCTATGATGATCCTATGATCTATGATGATCCTATGATTTATCATGAAATAGACAAAAAATAAAAGCAAAATAAAAACTTATTACAGAAATTTAAAAAACAACTCTCAAAAAACAACTGCAAGTATTTTTAAGATACATATATTGATTTAGTATATATTTATAATAATTATCTTATCGAAGAAAAATTAATTAAAATCTTCCTTTCGTTGTATCCCCCCCCCTCCCCCCAACCAAATCGGTTGGTCCAAGTCGAGTGTGTAAAATACTCCAAATAAACCGTGTCTCGGTGTCTCAAAAGTGAGTGAATAGCATCGAGTTCGTGTCTTAAGTCTTTCGATTTAATTGCGGAACACAAGCTGCTTGATCCCTCGTTTAGTTTTCACCTCAATCAGTTTAAAGTCGTGTATAATTTTCGGCTTTTTTTGTGCATATTAGGATTAAGTTTTAAGTAATTAGTTTTTAAATTAGATTTTAAGCAAAAAAAAGTGTAAACAAAGTTGTATTAAAGCTCTAAATCAACAGCTCTATATTAAAGCTCTAAAGTAGCAGCAACTTTTTAATCGAATGCCAACAACTACTCATGGTTTGTTTTTAATAATAAGTCAAGCTTAGAGGAGGAGGAGAAGGAGGAGGAAGACGGGGAGGAGAAGGAGGAAAAAGGAGGTTTGCGTTTATTAGCAAATTATTGCTTAAGAAACGTGATCGATAGAATCATTGTTCCCTTATTTTTTTTTAGTGACTTTAAAGTCTGCAAACCAAAAATAACTAATTATTATTATTATATAATTTATTAGTGTGATATTATAGAATATGTACATATATTGTAAATGAATGGGTGGGCCATCGGCTGGTTTCTTTTTTAATTATTAAATTCAATTTAAATTAATTACTTTATAAATTTAAATAAAATTAATTACTTAATGAATTTATTTGAAATTATTTATTATTATGCAATTTTAACAATTTATTATTTAATTCGAAAAGAAACCAGCCAATGGCTCAGATTATACATAACGCAATATAATCTCTTCGAATTCCAATATAATTATGCCAAATAATTATGAAATATTACTACGATTATAATTAGTATTTACAGCAAAAATTTTGGATAATTTTTCACTAAAGGAAGCTACGAAAACTAATAAAACTCAAGGTTGTCATCATAAAATAAAGTAAATAAATTATTTAATGAAAAGCAAATGAGCCACAATGACTAAAAGAAGTAAATTCATTAAAAATGCATGAATTCTTTAATAAAATTTGGTTGTTTTCTTTTAAATAATAACGCCGTGTTTGTAATTTATTTTTAATTTTATTCAAAACAGAAATTCAAACATTTTTGTGTTTTTTTTTTAAACGTCATCATGTTAGAATGAAATGAAGGCTGTTCATGGTAACAAAAGCAATAACAACAACACCACAAACTACTTTTTTAATTCTAGTCTTTTTACATTTATATCGTATTTTTTGCATTATTTAACATTTTGATTATATGCAAAAACAGTGTCATTCGTTTTGTGTTTATTTGGTTCTTGTTTTTAGTTTTTGTTTTTGTTTTCGTTTTTTTTTATTGCTTTAATTCAAATTATTTGTTAAATTTTGTTAAACAAATTTTATTGTAATTCTTATTCGCAGATTCGTTTTGTTGTTTATTTTTTCCGCTAAACACATATTTTAAAAGCGTTTGTCTGTTAGCATAAATTTACGGTTAGATGTTGTTCGATATTTGTTTGTTGTTGTTATTGTTGTTGCTGTCATTGTTGTTGTTGCTATTTTCGTTGGTGGTTTTGGTTTCTTCGTTGGTTGACGTTGCGTTGTTATTATTTTTAATTGCTGTTCTTTGTTCTTTTTATTATTATTATGATTTTTCGTTTGTTGTTGTTGTTTTTTTATATTCTTGTTGTTTCTTTTTGTTGTTCTTATTCTCTTTTCTTCTTCTTATTATTATTCTTGTTTGTTTTTCCTCTGTTCCATTCTGTGCAATTTACCATGCGAAATTCTCAGCCTCTCCGTTTCCATCTCCGTCAGGGTCGACTCTGCCTCGCCGCATCGCCGCATCGCTGCCCTCCTCCCCTCCCCCCCCCCCCACCCCTCCCCTGCTTGCGTGTCTGCCCGCTTCACTGTTTACGATTTAGTTTATCACACACACACATACGAACACTCACATACACACAAACACACACGAACACCTGCGTTTCCGTTCATGGCGTTTTTTACTGCTCTGTCTAAAACACTGTCTGGTTTACTCTCCCCCTCTTTCCCCCCACCACCTCCACCTTTTTCCTTGTTAACAACTCTGTCTCAGTGTCTCCGCCCTCATCTTCCCATGCAACCGTTATTTTTTAACGGTACACTGCAAGTGCGTGCAGGGGCGACTTTTTTGTTGTTTTTGCTTTTTGAACTCAATGATTTTTTGGAGGTTTTGAAGGTTTTTCAGTAATTCTTTTTGAATTTATTGCTTTTTTCGGTTATTCTTTATTATTTATTATTTACTCATTTTTTATTATTTATTTATTTATTTTTCTTATTGTTTGCTTTTGGGTTTCTTATACTTTTGTTGCTTTTGTGATTGTGTGAGTGCTTGAATTGGGTTGGCGTGACGTTTAGCTTCCAGTTTCTTGTCTTTTCGCTGCTTCTCTGCTGTTTTCAGTTGCTTACTCAGTAGTTGACTTGCCATAAAATATTCGAATTGATTCGCATTGATTCGAATAGTTTATTTGAATTATTAACGTTTGATTTCAATAATTTAACACTTACTTCTATTTTAAAATATTTTCGTATTTCTTCTGTGAATATTTTTTATTTATTTATTTATTGAAGTATACAAAACAGCTTCGAATTGAATAAATCAATCTTTTAAAGAATGTTTTAAATCCTCTTTCAAATCATGTTTTAAATCCCACTTTTAAGCCGTGTTTTTGATCCCCTTTTAAATCATATTTTGAAATAACGTAAACTGCTGATCTGCAGCAGCTGCCGCTGTTCTGTCAAAAGTAATCTGATTTTCCGCTTATCGAAACTATTAAAAAACAGAAAAAAGAGAAGAAAAAACCACCATTTAATCGGCTTTCAACGGCTATCAATAGAAATGGGGACAAAAACTAATGCATTTAATCAGAAAATAGAAAAAAAAAAATAATTCAATAAAAATACTATAATAAATAATAACAAATAATTGACAAGCGTCAAATTCGTGTGATTGGAATAAAGAAACCTAAAAAAACTGTTGAGTTTCTTGTCGTCAGCAGAATCAACTTCATCAAAAATCAAATGATTCCGTTTTCAGTCACTCGGAACAATTTTTATGACATGTTAGTCGATCAGTTGATATGACAGACTCTCTTAAAAGTTTCCGAGTTTAAGAAAAGAAAAAACAAAATTGAAGAGAAAAAAATGCACAAATGATGGACTCTGATGAAAACTACAATAATTAAAACAACAACAAAACCAACAACAAAGCAAACATCAATCTCATCGTAAGTGTTGACTTCAATAGAGACAGAAATACAATAAATGAACATTCACTCTTTCATTTCACACTTTTTAGCTTCTGTTTGTTAAGTTGAGTGAAAAGGAAAGAAAAACAGAAGAAAAACCATCGAAAATAACACTAAATATTCAACAACTCAAATGGAATAAAACAGCAATAAAAACAACCGAAAAACACGAATAAAAAATAATAATAATAGTAATAATAATAATAAAAAAGAATATTAAAGACAAAAACAACTAACAGTAATAACAACAAATAACAGCAATAACAAAAACAACATAAGCAACAACAACAACAACAACAACAACAACAACAACAACAACCATTTACAACAACAACCCAAAACTGCAAACAGCTGCAAGTTTTTTTAATCGCTTAATCGCTGGTGACTTGATGATGATGTTGTTGCCGACGCTCGTTAAGCAGCAGTGAGTAGCGTGTAATTGTTGTTGTCGGTTTCGGTTGTTGTTGTTGTTGTTTATTTGTTTTTGTTTTTGTTGTGCGTCTGTCATTCACACATGGCAGATGTTAAAATAATTGTTCAAGCTCATCAAAAGCTTCTACTGCAAAAAAATGTTTGTGACTTTAAAACTCATCATTCGAAGTGTTGAATTGTGGTGGTGATTAATTAGGAGGGTGGTAGGAGGGGGGGGGGGGGGGGGATAAAACTTGATGACTGAAGAAGAGTTCGCCATTTGTAATTCGATACTCAAATCCATTAGAAAGTGTTAATAAATAAAATTTTATTCGACTTCGCACTTAAATTGGGAAATATTATAAAAATAAATAGTTAAATAATATATGAATATTTTAGTTTAAAAATTAGCAGTGATTCTATTATTACTTTTAGTGAAAAAAAGGTTTTCTTTTGTTTATAGATGTTTTAATAATTTACGAAATCGTATGGAAGTAAATTCAAAAGAGTTTGAACACAAACTCGACAAACTGTGAAGTCCACAAAATTTATATACTAAATTAATTCATATATGTGTATGCATGTATGTGTGTATGTATGTGTGTGTGTATGAGTGTGTTTGTATATATGCCTGTACGGACAATAAACTGTACTCATTTGTGTCTGGCAGGAAGTCGCTTGTCAATCGCTGGTCGCTTCGATCGACAGACACGAGACACGCGACTCACGAGTCACGTCAAAGAATTCCAGCTGATGATCGATGGCTTTGGCGATTTTTTGTGAAACTTCTTTCATTAAGCGTGGCCAAGTATTATTTTATGCAAAAATTAATTGATTTCTGTCGTCTCGCACAAACAAATACACACACGTACATGCAAAAACACACATGTACAAACAAACACACACACTTACACACTAACACGCACACACACGTACATACACACAAATAAACGAATTCTTAACTCCAGTAGACACACTCTAAAAAATGCACTCAACTAGAAACACAACACTGACACTTATGATGAACACACGCATTCCACGTAGAACAACAACAACAACAACGACAAAA